>LBNU01005988.1:15405-30917 GCA_014162995.1 Artemisia annua | reverse complement strand
CTTAGTTATAGTGATTGATTTTTGTCTACAACACACACACCATATTCTATTCAACATTCTTTGACTCAGGAATCTTTTTCATTCACAGGATATCACACTCCAGGGAACATAACGAACCCGGGGAATCATTGTATTCTCCAGGATACATTTTGCATTGCGTCTCTTAGCTGTTTTGACTTTCTGTTGACCAAACCCTTGGTTGACAAATAAGTTGACCGTTTGGGGACCGATCAGTGGCTGATTATTATCATAGGTTGAATTCTCTTTGGAGAGAATTTGATGCTCTCACTAAGTTGCCTAAATGTGTGTGTGATGTTAAATGTACTTGTGATGCTAGTAAAGAATTGTTGATTCATCAACAACTTATGAAGCTTATGCAGTTTTTGATGGGTCTTGATGATTGTTATCAGCCTATCAGAAGTGCACTTCTCACTAGGGATCCACTCCCTGATGTGAAAGATGCTTATACTGTTGTTTCTAAAGAGGAATCTCACAGAGGTGTTCCTGAGAACTCTGGTGTTACTGAATCAAAAATGAATGCTTCTTCTTTCAATGCTAAATTTTTTAACAATTCTAAAAGAAGTTTTAATAGTAATAATAATACCAGGGGTAATAACACATACACTGCTAATAGAGGACCTAATCCTAATCTAAATTGTAAACATTGTGGTAAAATTGGGCATACTATTGATAGATGTTTTGAACTTGTTGGTTTTCCACCTAATTTCAAGAAAACTAATAATTTTGGTTCTAAACAAACTTACAATGCTAATAATGCTGATGTTAAACCTGTTGATAAGCAATCTTCTGTGAATACTTCTACTGGTTTTACCTCTGAACAGATGAGGAAACTTTTGTCTTTGATCAATGATACTTCTTCTGGAAGCATACAGGCTAATATGGCAGGTAATGCTTCATTCTTCAATGGAAATGTTTGGTTTAATCTGAATTTTTCTAAGTTCTTTGTGTCTAAGTTTGGTATTATGGTTAAGTCTGTTAATTTTGGTTGGATTATTGATTCTGGTGCTAATCAGCATTTGACTGTGTCTACTGATGGTATGTTTAATGTGGTTGATGTTTCTAGTCTTAATATTAATGTAGGACATCCTAATGGCACTCTTGCTAGTATTAGTCATGTTGGAAATCTTAGGTTAACCTGTAATGTTGTGTTGTATGATGTGTTAGTTGTTCCCAATTATTGTGTTAGTCTTTTGTCTGTGAATAAATTGATTAAGGACAGTAAGATGTTTGTTGGTTTTGATGAGGATAAGTGTTATATACAGGACTTGAAAAGACAGACTGTTCTGGGGACTGGTAGTGAGTCTGGTGGTTTATATTTGTTTGATATGCATAGTGGCAATTCTGTGAGTATGTCTAATATGATTATGTGCTTTAATGTTTCCAAAGACTTGTGGCATAACAGACTTGGTCACCCTGCAGATCAAGTTTTATCTGTTCTGCAAAATGATTTAAAGTTAACTAAGTCTGTTCATGTTACTGCTTGTGAAACCTGTCATAGGGCTAAGCAAACAAGGGATCCTTTTCCTTTGAGTGACCACAAATCTGAGACTGTGGGTGAACTTGTTCACTTAGATTTGTGGGGTCCTTATAAGGTTTCTAGTAGAGAAGGGTTCAAGTATTTCTTAACCATTGTTGATGATTACTCAAGAGCTGTTTGGGTTTATTTACTTAAATCCAAAGATGAAGTCTTTGATGTTTTTGTTTCTTTCACAAAACTGATTCATAATCAATTTAATGTTTCTATTAAGATCATTAGATCTGATAATGGATCTGAGTTTATTAATAAGAGAATGTTTGAATTTGTTAAAACCTTGGGAATCATTCAACAAACTTCTTGTACCTATACCCCTCAGCAAAATGGCATTGCTGAAAGGAAACATAGGCACCTACTTAATGTAGCTAGGAGCCTTATGTTTCAGGGGGGAATTCCATTGTGCTTCTGGTCTGATTGTATTCTTACTGCTGTTTATTTGATTAACAGGTTGCCTTCATCTGTCTTAAATGGAAAAAGTCCTTATGAAGTTGTTCATAAGAAAAAACCTAATTTGTCTCATTTAAGGTGTTTTGGGTGTCTTTGTTTTCAAACTGTTTTGAATAATCCTGATAAATTCACATCTAGGTCTAATAAATGTGTTCTTATTGGTTATTCTTCTGTTAAAAAAGCTTATAAACTTTTTAATCTTGATAACAGAAGTATTATTTTTTCTAGAGATGTGAAATTTTATGAAACAATCTTTCCTTTCAAAATGAAATCTAAATCTGTCAATGATACAGTTGATGACTTGATCACAAATGATACTGATCTGTTGACATTTTTTGACACCAAAATACCTCAAATTCCCAGTGATGACATTGGTAATATACCTGATGTGGAAGGTAGCCAGTCATCCTCTAATACAAATGATAAGACAGATACTTTTAATATAGAGGATGAGTCTGCAACCCATCATGGTGACTCCTCTGAGGGAAATGTTTTAAGAAGTCCCATACCTTTTTCATTAAACTCAGATTCATCAGATGAGACAGATAATGTGCAACCTAGTAATAGAAGGTCTAGTAGACCTTCTAAACTGCCTGTTAGATTTAATGATTATCTTGTTGAAAGTAAAGTTAAATATGGTGTTGAAAAATATGTGAATTATTCTAGGTTGAATTCTGTGAATTATTGTTTTTCCACTACTTTGAATAAGTCTACTGAACCTGCTACTTTTCAAGAGGCTTATAGAAATAATCATTGGAAACAAGCTATGGATAATGAAGTTGAAGCTTTAAATAGAAATCATACTTGGGATGTTGTTGAATTACCTGTTGGTAGAATTCCTATTGGTAGTAAATGGATTTATAAAATTAAATACAAATCCACTGGTGAAGTTGATAAGTACAAGGCTAGGTTGGTTGCTAAGGGATATGGACAAAGAGAGGGTATTGATTTTGATGAAACTTTCAGTCCTGTTGTCAAAATGGTCACAGTTAGATGTCTTATTTGCATTGCTGTGTCTAATTGTTGGCCTTTATATCAACTTGATGTTAACAATGCCTTTCTATATGGTGATTTGGATGAGGAAGTTTATATGACTTTGCCTCTTGGTTTTGAAAGTGATAGTCCAACTAAGGTTTGCAAATTGAATAAGTCATTGTATGGCCTGAAACAAGCTCCAAGGCAGTGGAATGCTAAGCTCACTGCTGCCTTAGTTGAGCATGGTTTTGAACAGAGCAAACATGACTATTCATTATACATCAAACAAACTGATGATGTTTTTGTTGCCTTATTGGTCTATGTGGATGATATTGTTGTTACTGGAAATGATAAAAAGGTTATTGATGAGTTTAAATCATATCTGAGTAGTAAATTCATGATGAAAGATCTTGGTATGCTCAAGTATTTTTTGGGTATAGAAATCTTGGAAAATGAGAATGGTGTTTGTATGACACAAAGGAAGTACTGTATGGAATTGTTGCAAGAATTTGGTTTACTTGCAGCAAAACCAGTCACTACTCCTTTGCCTGAAAATTGTGTTTTGGCTATTGAGGAATCTGAATTTGATAAGTGTCTTAAAAATATTGGTGAGTATCAAAAACTTTTGGGAAAACTTATATATCTGACACATACAAGGCCAGATATTTCATATGCTGTGCATTGTCTGAGTCAACACATGCATTCACCATTACAGTCTCATTTAAAATTGGCTTTGAGAGTGTTAAGATATCTCAAAAACTCTCCTGGAACTGGTTTACAAATTTACAAAGAAAATGATTTTAAGCTTAAATGTTATACTGATTCAGATTGGGCAAAGTGTCTTAAAACTAGAAGATCTGTTTCAGGGTTTTGTGTTTTCTTTGGTAAAAGTTTAGTTTCATGGAAAAGTAAGAAACAGGCAACTGTGTCTAGATCTTCAGCTGAGGCTGAGTATAGATGCATGGCTAGTGCTACTTGTGAAGTGATCTGGATTTCTAATGTGTTGCATAGTCTGCAAGTTAAAAGTTTATATCCTATAAGTCTTTACAGTGATAGCATTTCTGCAATTCAAATTGCTGCTAATCTTGTATTTCATGAAAGGACTAAACATTTTGAAATTGATGTTCATGTTGTGAGAGAAAAGTTTCTGCAGGTGTTATTAAGACTGAAAAAGTTGCTTCTGCTGATCAAACAGCTGATATTCTAACTAAAGCTCTAGGGACTGCTCAGCATAGAAAGCTGTGTGGACAACTGAGTTTGTATGATATGTTTGTTAAGTGATGTGCAGGTTTTATGGAGTTGCCCAGTTCAGTTTGAGAGAGGGTGTTAGCTAGTATGGTCAAACTGAAGGTCAAACTCAAGTACAAGGACTAAAGCTGGGCAAAACTAAAGTTGTGACAACTCTTAGCTATGTTTAGCTGGAAGCTGTAACTTGAAGGGCTAAAGTGTAAACTTGTGGCTATATAACTCATCATCCAGATCTAGGGTTTAGCAGTTGTTGATCTTATCACTTTCACACAGTTATAATTTTCTCTCTTATTGTTCTCTTATTGTTTTAGATATCGTTCTTGATATCTGGTGTTAGGTTAGTCTTATTAAGATCATCCAATCTCTTTATTTGAGTGATTCTGAGTGTTGAGTGTTTTTGTATTGTGAGGTTTTGGGTTGGTGCCTTTGTGAAAGGGATTAACCATTGTCTTTGTATTTGTTTGGTAAGCACCATTTGGGACTTATCTTATTGTATTGTTAATAAAATTACACCGAAGGGGTGGTTGGTTGGGTGTAGATCCGTGTGGTTTGTGTATGTTCTGAACCATTTTTACACAGGTTTCCATTGGCAGAGTAGGAGTTTTGAATTTGTTTATTTGGTGCGGTTTTTATAAAACCGTATTGGAAAATAACTACTTAGTACGGTTAGAAAAAGAACAGTACCAAAAACGATTATTTGGTATGATTTTGTAAAAAACCATACCAAATAACAAAGAAAATTTAGAAATCGCACCAAATAGGTGTTAGTGCGGTTTTTTTTTTTTTTTTTTTTTTTAAATCGTTCAAAATGATATTTTTTTTTTTTTTTTTTTTTTTTTTTTTTTTTTTTTTTTTTTTTTTTTTTTTTTTTTTTTTTTTTTTTTTTTTTTTTTTTTTTTTTTTTTTTTTTTTTTTTTGGATTTTTGATATGGTTTTTTGTATAATCGTATCTAAGTAGCGTCTCAAAAAATACTTTGCGTAGTAATGTAACTATGTTAACTAATCAACTTGCATGTCTTAACAATGTTAAGTGTTGTTGTGTGTTTCCTATGTTCATAGTGTTTTGAATGTTTAATGAAATTCCAACAGCTGATGAATCATTTTGGTATAAGCTTTTGAATGATTATATATATTAGAAACACATCATCGTTTGAAGTAATTGTGGAGANATTTCTTTTTTTAGCAAATAACTTATGATTACCAAAGGCCTCTTGGCCCAGTGGCATGTGAGTGGTCGGTTCAAGTCTCGTTGGAGACATGTAACATAGAATTTTAGAGATACGTGATGTATGTTGTAAAATTTACCGTTCTAAAAAAAAACAAAAAAAAACAAAAAAAAACAAAACACTATCGTGATATATGTTTGAGGTACGTACTATAATTTAAAAATTCATATTTAAGATTAATCTCATTTTCTTTTTAAAAAAATTGTGATGATCGAGCAGTTTTTATTTATCGGAAATGGCCTATCTAAAAAAAGTTGGGGAAAACTATTATGATAGTAACTACGCACAGTAAGGCTTTTGGAATCAATAGTTGTCGATCTTCCTTGCTGTCGAACCCAAGACTCGATCGATCGATTGCATTTTGTTTGCGAATGAGGATCGCTTGGACGACCACCAATCGTTTGGTATTTTGCATTTATTTATTTATTTTGATCGTTTGGATTTGAACGTTGGGACTAAAAAAAAAACACTTTTAAACTTATGCTTTCACACTATAAATAACACACTCATATCACTATTTTTTCACACATTCTCTATATACACATTCTCTCAAATAACACCCTCATTTCACTATTTTTTTTTCACACTTTCACACTATAAATTCTTACGAGCTATTTATTTGCCGATTCATCTTCGGATGATGAAAATGAAGTTAGTAGCGAGTTTATAATGTTTGTGAAAGAGTGTTGGGAGGCTTATCAAGCGTCACAACCTAAAATCTCAGGAAACCAAGTTAATAGAGATCGTTTGGATGCTCATAACCGTTTAGTGGCGACTTACTTCTGCGAAAACCCAATTTACGGCGATAGAGCATTCCATGATCCTTTTTGAATGAGCAGAAAACTATTCACACGAATTGTTGGAGAGGTAACCGATCATTCACCTTATTTCCAACAAACTCCTAGCTATGCAGGCACATTTGATATTTCTCCATTGATGACGTGTACTTCGTCAATTCGTCAATTGGCATACGAAGTCAATCCTGATGCTCTGGACGAATATGTGCAAATGGGTGTGTCAAAAATTCGTGAGTTTCTCCAAAAATTTTGTGAGGCCATCATGAAGATATATGGTACAGAATATTTGCGAAAGCCAACGGTTACTAAAATTGAAAAACTCTATGCTTTTCACTACGAAAAGCATGGGTTTCGTGCAATTATAGGAAGCATTGATTGTACAGATTGGTCGTGGGTGAATTACTCACATGCTTTAAAAGCTCAATTTTGTAGGGGTGATCACGAGTCAGATCCTGTCATTATATTGGAAGTGAACGCCTCCCAAGATTTATGTATTTGGCATGCGTTCTTTGGAGTCTCCGGGATGAATAACGTCGTAAATGTTTTACCTAAATCGCCTCTTATCAATGATATCAAGACGGGGAGAGCACCGGATGTGGCATTCGTTTCCAACGACGTGCCTTATAAACGGGGGTATTATCTTTCTGATGGGATATATCCGGAATGGTCCGTTATTATGAAGTCCATTAAAAATCCAGGGACGGATGATCACAAACGAATATTATTTAAGACGATGCATGAAGCAGCAAGGAAAGATTTGGAACGTGCTTTTAGTGTACTAAAGAAGAAGTGGCTAATGATTAAACATCCGGCTAAAGGGTTGACAAAAACTGTCTATCAGATATAATGTACACATGCATCATATTACATAATATGATAATTCAGGACGAAGAGCGGGCGATATCTGCCATATTCTTTCGAGCATAGCAGCACCGTTCTTATGATCCCGTAAGAACGCATGTGGAATCGTTGAAAATTACCAAGGAGATAGTCGACAAAACAACTCATCTTAACCTAAAAGACGATTTGGCGGAAGACATTTGGCATCGTCAAAATCAAAACTAGTTTAGTCGTTTTATTATCGTAATGTTTGAAAGTTATTTGAATTTTATTGTGATGTTTGAATTTTATTTGAATTATTATGTAAGGTTTGAATTATTAATGAAATTTAAGTTTGTTGTTAAAAATGTTTAAAAAAAGAAAAAAGAAAAAAAAAGAAAAAAATAAAAAAATAATGAAGGTCGCCCTTACTGTCGCTGAAGAGAGAAAACTGACGTAACAGAGAAAATGAGAAGGATTGATCATCATTACTATGTTTAGCCCAATAAACAGGTTTATAACCTATACTTTAAGTCAGCGACTACTGTACATTATTATAAATAGCCAAGTTATTCCTATACATTTTTCTATTCACATTCACAAGATACTTTTTACTTAAACGTCAAATTACGTACATTCACCTTGTTGGTAACCATTATCATATATAATATTTGAAAGATGATGCAAATACATGTTTTCATGCCAATGCCCACTTATATTAATGTGATGGTTCCTTTACATCATCATCATGCTAGTTATCAACCCTCATACGTACATCGTATTCATAGTCTACTTCAACAACAAGAAAAGAGTTATTACCAACTATACGGCGTTAAAATCCAGATGGATGTTTCCTGAGGGTAACTTTCTCAAGTTAAACACATACGGTAGTTCAAAAGGGAATACAGGTCCATCAAGCTTTGGAGGTGTAATAAGATATGGTAAAGGGAGATGTGTGTGTGGGTACATGGGAAAAATGGAGGGAAAATCGTATATGAGTTTAGAGGCTAAAGTTTGGAGCATATATAAAGGTTTGTGTTTAATTAGGGACAAGAATCTGTCCCATGTGTTGATCGATATGGATTTGCTATACAACTTGGGCTTAAAGAATTTGATAAGGGTCATCCATTTAAGTATGTCTTGGAAGCTATTTGGACGATAATGAAAGAACAAAAGTGCACCATTTCATACTAGAAGAGATGGAAATCATTGTGCTGATCGACTAGCAAACTTAGGTGGAAGACAATATGAGGAGTATATCGTTTTGGAAAAGCCACCTGCCCTATTATTACCGTATTTGATACGAGATACAAAATCTGCTACAGAATTCGAACAAAATTATCAATGGTGAGGGTTGTAGTTTTGATCACCATATCCTTTGTTTCTTTATGGTATGTAAAAATTTGTACATATTCTATTTGACATATGATATAAAATTATAAATCACTATATTTTCAGAAATAGGGGATGCAATACATATAAAGATCAATTTCTTCAATTTATTGAGAATGAATGCATGGTCGTTGTATGCAACACATGTTCTCTTAAGTTTAAGTTTTTTTAAGTTTATTTAAATTGCTATGGTTATTTAAAATCTTTTGGTATAAAGTATAAACAAATGAATAATTAAATGTTAGAAACATCATATATCTTTTGAGACTCGGGGTTTTTAGCCTAAAAATCCAAAAATCACAATGCTGATGTGTCACAAGGCATGTTGATGTGTCATATAGAATGGGTAACGTCTGTACAGGGCCGTCCAGTGAAATTTGATAGCCATGTGCTAGATTTTTAAAATGGGCCCTTTAACATAGAATTAAAATATGTGTAAAAGAAGTGAACTATAATTAGATTATGCTTTTGTTTTTATATGGATCAAATGACACGTCCAACCTTCTACAAGTTTAAATAAATATTCTATTCTTCAAAGTATAACTATTGAGTTTCTAAAATATTTTATGATGATCTATGAAGTTCTGAATACTTTTTAATAAGATAAGATGTTATGTAGGAGTAGCTAATAAGGTTTGTTTTTCTAAAACAATCACGTTTACTTTCTGTTAAACAATTTTTTCTTTATTTATTTATTTTAAAACGGCAACTAACTATCTCACAATATACAATCACAAACAATTTCACATGTTTTAATCATGACTTGAACAGACAATAATTTGGTTATGGAGCTTCTCACACAAGGGATACCAATGGGACACAAGCCTTTTGGTTACTTTCTGTAAAACAATATTCTGAGCATAAAATATCGTTTTTCATGATATATGCATTTTTGTTTTTAATATTTCAGACCATAAATCTATGCTTCACATAATGATAGAGTTTAAAATCATAAATATTAAAGACAACAGGATTAAAATGGAGCATTTATAAGAAATGTGGTTTGAAAAAAGAACGTATAGGTCCCACACACTTTCGTACATCTCTCGGTTTGTCTTCTCACCAAAAATTTTGTACAAGCATAAACTTAAGCTCTTTCCTTTTGAAAACTTAAAGATTTTGATTCTTGTCATGCCGAAGTTACATTCTTCTTTCTAAATCCTTCAAAAATGAGTTTATAAATATAGAATTTACAAAAATCGAAGGCCCCTAAAAAATGGAGGCCTTGTGCGGTTGATCACCCCACACATGCTTAAATCCGGCCCTGCCTCTCTATTAGTTAGTTGAATAACTCAAGTTATCATATTAAGAAATTTCCAAGTTATCATATTACATACAGCTTTCGACGATGCATTATCTCATGTAATAATTTTCCCTGCCTTGTTCAGTCGATATATACTTACAACATGTCAGAGAACCCTTAGAGAAAGGATCTTGCTTATGCGAAGGCTTTTGAAGTAATGGTAGCCAAAGGGAAGGTCATACATTCCTTCGAAAAAAGGCACACCTTATCAAAGAAATAGAATCTAGTACTACAGCATGATCAAAGTGGCTAGGGCTTATATTGGTATTCTAATATACTGATCAAGGAACATACGAGGTATCTGTAATAGATATAACTTGGTCCATCTAGTCACGCTTTAATTTTACCAAAATTTGTATCATATCGTTAACATTTTTTTTTTGCTTTTCTTTTCGAAATTCAGCTCGATCAGCCAAATTAATAACTTTTGAACATGAACTGTAACGAATTAACGATTATGTTAACGATGTTAGCCTCTAATAATCTGAGATCAAAGTAAATTAGAAGTTTACCATGTTTAAGACTTTGTTTATTTATGTTTCTGTAAGTTGTTTGTGTTAATGGGTCGAATTAGACACTGTCATGGGTTAAAATGTTAACTCAGATAGGTTAGGTATTATAGTTATGGTTAAGTTAAATGGCAGTCATTCTAGTTGGTCGTTTGTCCAAAAGTCACAATGTTTGGACAAAGTATAACTGTCATTTAATGTCGTTTGGACAAGTATATATATGTAGATTGCAGTCAATTGTAATTAACACTTAATCAATATATCATTTTACACTGCAATACTTTGTTCTTATTTTTGCTGTCAAATATTTCCATACACAGTTTTGTATACAGTTTCTACAAGTATGAAACACACACTCAAACCAAATTTCGTTGGCCAAAACCCTGTGAACAAATGGTATCAGAGCTTTGGCTCTCATCCATGGGAAAGGCCAACCACAGGGTTCCAATCTAGGAGATATCTCTTAAGAGAAACTCCTAAAAGAATCTATCAATGAAACTCTAGGAGAAAAAGCATTTCTCCTAAAGGAAAAGAGATGCTAGTGCAGAAGGTACTTGAAAATGAAGCATACAATGCTTCAAAGAAGAAGGAAGAAGGAAAGGTTCATGGAAAGGTTGCTGTGGTTACAAAAAGAGATAAGAAAGCAAGATGTTACATCTGTAAACAGAGGGGACACACGTATTGGGCGTGTGACAAAAGAAAGAAGTTGGCAAACATTAAATTGCAACAAGATGAGAGTACTATGGAACAAGAATCTGCAGAAGGGGCAAGATACCCTGAGAAAGTGCACATTATTGCAGATTACATGGTAGAGGGTTCAAATGACAAGACATGGGATCAAGTATGGTATGTAAGTTGCATGTATAAGTTCCACATGTGTCCCAGAAGTGATTTATTCAAAGAGTTGCAGTACAAATTCAAAATGATAGGCAAGGAAGAGAATGAAAGGAAGTTCATATTCTCTTATGGCATAGGAGATGCCAAAGTTAACACAAAAGATGGTGACTTGTTGCTTAGTAAGGTACAATACACCCCTGAAGTATCTCTCAACATATTAAGTTATGATTTGCTTGAAGAACAGGGTTACTTAGTGAAAATCAACAACCACATGTGCACTATTAAGTACATGTATGAAGAAGAAACCAGTGGAATGAGAAAGGAAAGCAACAATGATTTGATTTGGGGGCCTAGAGATATGATAACAGAACACAACAGATTTTTGGAAAACTATTTTGCATCCATTGATCCAGATACTGAGTGTTCTCTTGTGAAAGGCTTGGAAGATCTCAATTGGAACAGAGATGATACTCAGGATTACATAGATGAAGAGTACATCTCTTGGAATGGGACATTGTATGCTTTAAAGGTAAACTCTTTTAATAGGTTCATGTCATTTATGAACTTGATTAAAAAGGATGGTTTGGTATTCAAGAATTGGGCAGTGGTCAGCAAGAAATTTGTAGAGATGATAAAATGGTTCTATCTTGTGTATTTGAACTATGAGAAAATTGATGCTATACCACCAAGAATTGGAGTGATAGATATAGATTTGCTAAGCCTACACAAAATGGTGGCAAGTTTGGGAGGATATGTATCTGCTACATTAGGAAACAAATGGGGAATGATTGCACAGATGCAAGGGCTGACTCAGGATGATGGTGAAGCAATAAAGGATTGTTTCAAAAGGTTTATTGACATTATGGTAGTATACCATGAAACTGCAAGGGTCCCTTGGGGTGAGAAGCCAATGGAAGTAAGAGGAAGCAGCAAGGTTGCAGACCTACATGGCCAAAAGGAAGTTGCAGAGAAGGATGGTACACAAGAGAATGCATTAGACCAGCATGGAGTCAAAGTAAAGATGGAACAAGAAGATGGAAGCAGTGAAGAATCAGAAGACTCACTCAGAAGGACTTTTTGATCTCAAATGATTAGGGGGGAGATTGTTAGCCTCTAATAATCTGAGATCAAAGTAAATTAGAAGTTTACCATGTTTAAGACTTTGTTTATTTATGTTTCTGTAAGTTGCTTGTGTTAATGGGTCGAATTAGACACTGTCATGGGTTAAAATGTTAACTCAGATAAGTTAGGTATTATAGTTATGGTTAAGTTAAATGGCAGTTATTCTAGTTGGTCGTTTGTCCAAAAGTCACAATGTTTGGACAAAGTATAACTGTCATTTCATGTCGTCTGGACAAGTATATATATGTAGATTGCAGTCAATTGTAATTAACACTTAATCAATATATCATTTTACACTGCAATACTTTGTTCTTATTTTTGCTGTCAAATATTTCCATACACAGTTTTGTATACAGTTTCTACAAGTATGAAACACACACTCAAACCAAATTTCGTTGGCCAAAACCCTGTGAACAAACGATAATGGAGTAAACATTGGCAATGTTAATTATGTTTTGCTGCAACAACAATTATATGAGTTGCAGATTATCGTCTATCAGAAGTTGTTGGAAGTATAATTGTTTCTACTTTAAGGGTGCACGCAAACTTATTGCAATTGTTAGTGTGTTTATTGGCGAGTCGTTAGTATTGGTTTTGTTAGTGGCTTGATTGTAAAAGAGTAAACATGAGGATATGCATTAAGAAGTTCAAAATAGAAAAAAGGACTCTAAGTCCACGAGATAAAAGAGCAAGGGCTAAAGTGAATATCGAAATAATAACTCATTGAATTTGGTCAATTAACGTGCCATTACTTTTAAACACATAGCAAACCATTTCTCTGATTGATCAAGTCTTATTTCTTGATACAACCTCCATTCTTTTCGAGTGTCGGTGAGGTCCTCATATTCTGACAATGACAACCAGTAATTTACGACATGTTCAGGTTGAGATTGTCTAAAGATGAGAGTTGACTTATAAGCATAATATTGTATGTTACATTGGGTAACACATGACTCTCTTATTTTTAAGACTAGTTAAATATCTTATTTTAAGACTAGTTTTAGACGTGGATAGTAGCAATCTTTTTAATAATAGCAAACATCTTCACTTTTATAAAAAAAGAGATAAATTAAAGACCAACTCCCAATCTCTCAATCTCTATACACTGTTTCATCTTGGAAACCTTGTAAGCAAGTAATGATAAATTACTGTTTCAGATATTTAACAAGATTGTCGCTTTACACCATTGTTGTAGCTATATTGCTTTCTTCATTTAGTTTTACTTCCACAGGTATGGATCTTGTTTACATTTCTGTTTTTTTAGCTTTTGTTTGCGATCTTTCATAATAAGGCAAGTCATTGGCATTGAGTAACTAATGACTTCTATTTTGGTTTGTTAATGTGCAGAAGCATATGATGCACTTGACCCAAATGGAAACATCACAATTAAGTGGGATATCATTAGTTGGACCGCTGATGGCTACGTTGTAAGTAACATATAAAACATTTATTTCTGTTTGATGTTCATAATCACAGATATAGTACATGTGCATTCAAGATCTTTGATGTTGCTATATAGCTACTCATATTTTGATTTTGTTTCCTGCAGGCAGTTGTTACAATGTTTAATTTCCAGCAACTCCGCCATGTCTCGTCACCAGGATGGACCTTAGGTTGGACGTGGGCTAAGAAAGAAGTGATATGGAGCATGATGGGGGCTCAAACCACGGAGCAAGGAGACTGTTCTAGATATAAGAGTGCATCACCACATTGCTGTAAAAAGACCCCAACGGTTGTTGATCTATTACCAGGAACACCTTACAATCAGCAGATTGCAAATTGCTGTAAGGGAGGTGCTATCAACTCATGGGCCCAAAGTCCCGACAATTATGCTTCATTCCAATTTAGTGTGGGTGCAGCCGGAACCACTAACAAAACGGTCAAGCCACCCAAGAACTTCACCTTGCTTGCACCCGCCCTGTAACATGTAGAACTACTATCGGGTAAACAAAACAAAAGGTCATACGCCAGAGGGAATCAGAAGAGTATATAAGCTATGAGTAGTAAGTATTACTAAAGTACTTCAGACTATAACCAGAATTGTAAAAATTCGAACCCCCCTAAATCGTTGTGCCAGTGACATGGAACGTACATGAACATATAAAGAAGAAAGGCTCATTCATCATACGAAAGAAGAGCAAAGGTAATGCAAAGTGAATAAGGCATACAGTCTAACTTTGCTCTTGCAACATTCTTATTAAATACTCATAGCCAGGTCCGTACTTATTGGCCAAAGATGCGAGTTCCTCTTTTCTTTTATTTCTTATATATTTATTTGGAAGCAAAAAAAGAAAGTGAAGACATCTGTGGTTCTTGGAGTGTGTTCTTGTATGTAACATTTATTTAAAGTATCGAATGACATTAGATTCCTATAATTAAAATAGCATATGTTTAGTTAAGATTTGTAAAGAAGCCACTTGGAACTTGCCCATTGACATAAATATGATGTTAGTAAACTATTTTTATATGCACATAACAATTTCTAAAAATACAAATTCTCAATTAATCAATTAAAAGGCCACGGTGAAGGAGTTACCACCCGGCCGTTAGCCCAAATGAATGTAGATACGTCTTCCGGGACCGTCAGAATTGTGGAGTACATATTGAAAGCTACAAGAGTTGAAAACTTGTCAATGTTTGGTGAATATATTGGCAAATTGTAGATCTGTTTTGTAAGAACATATTCTGTGCATAAAGTCACGATAAACTAGCATCGCCGTCAAGTTTAACGGGGTTTTGGATAATATCGTTCTGAAAATGCATAATTGCATATAAAGTTCAAAGCAAATGCATAAATAACCATTGGATATGTCATAGAAGAAACTGACAAAGGTATAAATATTGCAAGATTGAAACTTTAGGAGGGATATATAGTGCAAGTTCCAAACCAGCCCCCCCCCTCACCATTTATAACCTTAGTTCGACTTACTCGTATAAATTGTAAAAGGCCAAAAACTAAACCGAAACTGTACTTTTATCAGATTTTATCTTGTAAAGAGGAAAAAGAACATGCGAGAGCCCATAAAACACCTCCTAAGTTTATCGATACCTTGAATTTTTTTTTTTTTTTTTTTTACATGGCATATATAAGCGGCCAAGGTATACTTGTGAGCCACCGTCCACATTCATGGTCACGCCATGAACTCCGATATATAGCATGATAAGGTGATTGCTCTAGTTCGGCGTTGATGAAAATCATGTAGATGAAGGATATGGCATTAAAAGTCCAAATAGAAAAGGGCCTCAAGTCTACAAGAAAGCAAGAATAATGGGCTAGAGCGG
>LBNU01005988.1:1862-14432 GCA_014162995.1 Artemisia annua | reverse complement strand
TTAACGAAAAACTAATCCCCTTTGCAAGACCAGTCAATGACAATTTGAACCACAGAGACGATGTAATTATGAGAGTTCAGGGATGAATGTGCAACCGTGTTCAAAGGGATGATTTATGTAATTAACTTAATGGTGATATTACTTAAATTAACTTTTCCCCGTCAACGTTGTGTATTGCGAGAAGAGCTACGACCGTCCTGTGGTTGTAGTGTTTCATGCCCATTTAAGTTCATTTTTTTGTATGTATTTGATATGGGTATACATCCTGGACACTTCTTGGAATAGCTGGTCAAAATTGATAGGTGGTTTATCTAATCAATAAGTATAAACCACTAGTTTTGGACGCTGGATAGCAACATCTTCCATTTCTAAAAGAGAACAAAGACCAACTCCCAATCTCTCAATCTCTATACGCTGTTTCATCTTGGAAACCTTGTAAGCAAGTAATGATGGATTACTGTTTCAGATATTTAACAAGATTGTCGCTTTACACCATTGTTGTAGCTATATTGCTTTCTTCATTTAGTTTTACTTCCACAGGTTTGGATCTTGTTTACATTTCTGTTTGTTTTAGCTTTTGTTCGCAATCTTTTATAATAAGGCATGTCATTGGCATTGAGTAACTAATGACTTCTATTTTTGTTGTTAATCTGCAGAAGCGTATGATGCACTTGACCCAAATGGAAACATCACAATTAAGTGGGATATCATTAGTTGGACCCCTGATGGCTACGTTGTAAGTAACAGATTTCTTTTCTTTTTTTTTTTTGAAGTTCGTAATCACATATCATAATTTTGTTTTCAACAGGCCGTAGTTACGATGTATAATTTCCAGAAATATCGCCGCGTCTCACATCCCGGATGGACCTTAGGTTGGACGTGGGCTAAGAAAGAGGTGATATGGAGCATGATGGGAGCTCAAGCCACGGAGCAAGGAGACTGTTCAAAATATAGAAGTTCACCACCACATTGCTGCCAGAAAACCCCAACGATTGTTGATTTATTACCCGGAACACCTTACAATCAGCAGATTGCAAATTGTTGCACGGGAGGTGTTATCAACCCAGGGGCCCATAGCTCATTCCAAGTTAGTGTTGGTAAAGCTGGAAACACTAACAAAACGGTCAAACTACCTGTGAACTTCACCTTGCTTGCACCCGGCCCTGGCTATAAATGTGGACATGCTGCCGTTGGTAAACCAACAAAGTTTATTACTGCAGATGGAAGAAGAGTAACTCAAGCTATGAGTAAGTATTACTAAAGTCACTTCCAGACTATATAACCATCGAATCGTTAATAGATTCTAACCCCCTAAATGTGTTTATGCCAGTGACATGGAACGTTAAATGTACATATAAAGGAAAAAAAGCTCATGGTCAATAAGAAAGAAGAGCAAAGGATAGAGTGCAAATTGCAATACATAAGTCTGTTTTGACTCTAATTTGATGGCAACAAGCGACTTGGAGCATTTTAAATCGTTTAGCGTTAAGCATTTATTGTTACGATTTAAATAAAAGCTTGTTTGATAACAAGCATTTAACATTTAAGATTTGATCAAAATGCTACTTTTTTAAATGCTCTCTTTATGAGCATTGTAAAAATTAAAGTAGCATTTATGAATGAAATTTACTATATTGCATCTACCTAGCTATAAATGAATGAGTATACACTATAAGAGTTTGGTTGACTTGTCAAAATTTAGTGTCTTCATTTTATTTGTATACCTCTGTCGTTATTGCCGATGAAGAAATACATACTGATATTTTATGTTTTTAAATTTTTGTTATTGAACATACTACATTGTCTATGTATTAATTAGTAGGGTATCCGTGCATTGCGGCGTTCAGTACCCTGTAATTGATATTTTCAGTGAACAATAGTTATTTTATTATTTTTATTACGCTGACAATATGTTTAGAATTTGCTATAATTTTTTTGCAGTCACGATAAACAATTGAAATTCTGGAAGTGTTAAAAATATATTATTTAAAAGCCACTTTCAACTTTATTTTCTTTTCTTATTTTGAAAGTTTGGACATAACCTAATATATTGTTAATTTTTTTTAAGTACTTGGGTTTAGATTGTACTATGTGGTAAAATGGTTGTACTTTTGAGTATAATTATGGTATTCGGTTTATATAATTATGGTATTCGGTTTCAGTTTTACTCGGCTCGATTCTAGGTCACAGCCAAGAAAAATACACTTAAACTCTCTCTTCGGTTCGGTTTCGGTTTCACTAGGTTAACGTCGGTTGGATTTCGGTTGCGCTAGTTTAACTTTGGTTCGGTTCTCGGTTCACTTTTTTCTCAAAATCGGTTTTAGGTTCGGGTCGTTTTTCTCAAAATTGTTTTGCTATGAAAGATTTAGGAGAGACCGCATATATTCTAGGAATCAAGATCTACAAAGATAGATCTAAGCGGTTGATTGGACTTTGTCAAAGTGCATACATTGAGAAAATCTTGAAAAGATTTAATAAGGATAAATCCAAGCATGGGAGTATCCCCATGCAAGTAAAATTGGAATTGGGCAAGTCTCAAGATCCCTCAACACCTGCTGATGTGGAACTTATGCGTAGGATTCCTTATTTCTCGGTTGTAGGATCTATTATGTATGCGGTGAGATGCACTAGATCTGATGTTGCATTCGCTCAGAACTTAACAAGTTGATTTCAAGCGGACCCAGGAGAAAGTCACTGGACTACTGTGAAGAACATTCTGAAGTATCTCAGGAATACTAAGGACATGTTTCTTGTTTACGGAGGAAATCCTAATGAAGAGCTCAGAGGTACCTGTTACACTGATGTGGATGGCAGACTGACAAAGACGATACCAAGTCGCAAACCGGATATGTTTTCGTTCTAACGGAGGCGTTGTAGCCTGGAAGAGTGCTAAGCAACGCATCACAATGATGTCTTCTACAGAAGTTGAATACACTGCTGCTTCAGAAGCTGCAATGAAAGAAATTTAGATAAGGAAGTTTATTGATGAGCTTGGAGTAGTCCCCACCAATAAAGAACCTCTGGAGATATTATGCGACAATAGTGGCTAATTCTCGCCAACGAGCCTGGAGCTCAGAAATGGGGCAAACATTATAAAAGGAAATTTCACTATTTCCAAGAGGTTATCGCAAATGAGATTGTTCTTAACAATTACACAGATGACAACGTAGCTGATCCGTTTACTAAGGCATTGCCTTTGAACAAGCATATTGAACATGCTAGAGTATTGGGCTTAGACAAGCAAAAAGTCTCGTGTAAATTTGTTTTTATTTTTTAGTATTTGGATATTGGGATATTTCAAACAAATATTATTTTGATGAATTAATATACATAGTACTGGATTTTTCACTCATATATTAACTGTATCTTATATTTGCATGTTTAATCCTTAAGTAATTTATTACTCTAAATTTGTCCATTGTCAGTCAATAATATGAGAATATTGTTGAATTAAGACAAATGTGAGTGTTTGGTAATATATCACTTGTGTGATTGATAATAAAGGGAGTGTCCGCCAAACTCATATGTTATCCACGTGCTATGGATATTGGACTTCCCCAAACCTACGATTTAACACTTTATGGATCGGCGTCATTAAGTGATATCTCGCAAGTGGTTATATTTATCCGTTCTCAGACTTGATATGCAAGTAGGTCTTGCATGTGTGGATATTTCTTTTTGATTATAGTTTAACGCTATCCTGAACAAGGTAGTTATAAGGGCTATTTCGGAAGAAACGTTAAGCACATGAATGCCACGTGTAGTCAAGATAGAATTTGTTCTTCCACTTGTCTTCTAGAGTATGATACTACTGGACCCCTCGCTGAATTAATCAGATGTTTGCATGGTCATGCCCAAAGTGTAAATCAAGATGATACTTGTTTACGTTTGATAATCTAGATTAATTTGTAAAACGAGAAACAAAATAGTTAAACAAATAGAATGACTTTTGATCCATAACAATAGTTTAACCGGTATCCGAAACAAAGGGATGTGTATTTATAAACCATTTAGCTGCTTTAGAAAACCACACTCAAGTATTTTTTGGGAGCAATGGAGTGTTGCTAGACGCTAACCATTATTTGTAAGAGTTACTATGATTATAACGATCGCAAGTGGGAGCTATTGGTTATGCTCACGTCAAATCAAGAACTATATGGCCGGAAAATACGTGAGCCTATTGGGGCACACACGCGAAAGAGTCATAACGCCGCTCTTTCACGATAATAATGTGGTCTTGCCGCTCGAGAACATTTAGAGAGTGTTTATTAATATAATTAATATGTTTATTAATTGTATTAATATAATTCATGAAATTATTTAACGATCGTTAGATGCGTAACTAATTAACATGATAACTAAATTAGATGTAATGGACTTGTTAATATTAGTTAAGTCCAAAATAAGCCCAAAGAACCCCTTGTGGGTTATGGCCGGTCGAAACAAGGTCCAAAAGAAGGGGTTTGTTTTGCTTGAAAGTTAAGTTATTATTTATATGGTATGTGTACTCATAAATATTTAACTAATGACTAAATCGCAATTCTAGAATATTCTAGGAGGGGTGGAACTCTAACTCTAATCCTATAGGGATTAGGAGTTTAAACTAGGTCAATAAGTTACATGACTATATATTGAATTCATGTGATTCATTATTTGTTAGTCATTAAAAATCATTGCTCCCTTAAAACCCTCAAGCTATAAATGAACGCCCTTTTTGTTCTAACATAACTGATCGTGCATTCCCTATCCCTTAGGGTAATCGGCCTACATACAAAACCAAGCCAAGAATGAATTTCGTTGGTTCGTGAATTAAGCACTAGCATCCTAACACTCTTGTTAGACGTGTAATGTGTGTGTTCGATAGAGATCAACTCACTATAGTTGATTTAGTGTTTCGTGTATTCCGAGTGAAGTCAAGATTCAAGAGTTCGTTAATCGTTCTTAGTAATTCGATTAACAAAGGTTAGTAACTTTTTGTGGTTTATTTGTTTTCCATAATCATCAATCTAGATCCATCCACTGCGTACTCGTTGTGATAAATGGTTTATCTTGATTGTCAAATCCCAACAGGAAGTACATGTTTGTTTCTAATTTAAGAGTGTGTGCAAACTTGTTTCGATTGTTTGTGGGTTCATTATGCAAAATGTTATGATTGGTTTTGTTAGTGGTTTGATAGTAAAATTGTAGACTTAAGGATATGCATTTAAAAGCTTAAATGAGAAAAGGGCCAATGCCTACAAGATAGAAGAGAAAGGGCTAGAGTGTAAATTGAATAATACATAAGTTGCTTCGACTCTTTTGGTCAATTACTTTGCCATTAGTTTTAAACACATATGAG
Organism: Artemisia annua; assembly: GCA_014162995.1. Classification (NCBI taxonomy): domain Eukaryota; kingdom Viridiplantae; phylum Streptophyta; class Magnoliopsida; order Asterales; family Asteraceae; genus Artemisia; species Artemisia annua. The sequence continues at coordinate 9,094 of LBNU01005988.1, read as the reverse complement.
ATAACACACCATTGTAGCTCTGACTGATCGAGTCTTATTTCTCGATACAACCTCCATTCTTATCGAGTGTCGGTGCGCTCCTTATAATTTGACAATTACAACCACTGGTAGGATATTAAGAGTACATTTAAACATAGATTAGTGGTGTAAGTGTACGTTGTAATAGAGATTAGGTTTAGACTTGAAATAGGACTCGATTACTTTGAAAGGAAAAAGGCCATATAGTCGGTTGTTCATGAAAGGGTCGGTTGGGCTCTCCTTTGTTGACTCTAACATAGTATATTTACCCTCTCATCTTTATAAATAGAGGTAAGTGGGGATGCTAGTTCTTAACATTCTCTTTTTCTAGAATTGTAAGTTTTATTGGTTTTAATAAAAGGGTGTTCGAGGGAAATAAACGTGTTCATATAATCATAAACTTGTATATTCTTTTCTTGTTCCTCTCGTGTTCTTCAATGGGTTGAGTTGAAGGTTGCTACTTGTGCTTGACGAACTACCTAAGGTCTACTGTTTCCATGTGTCGTACTTTAGGTTGTCGTCGTAATTGTCCAACACCACTCTAAAGAAGTTATTTGTGAGACTTGGCTTATAGACAATCATTAGATGACATATAACTCCCCCTTTGAATTAATTGAATAGATCCAATATCATGCATCATTAACAAGGTGCTATTTTATCTGAGTAATGATATTATTGATATTTGATATATAAATTAAAAAGAATTATTTTAATCTTTAACTAAATGGATGCTTAAAAGTTTACAACAAATATGAAATATGTGTTCACCTATCAGTCTTGCTTTCAAACCAAAGAGCCCGTTCGTGATGGCGATTGAATTATATTTCAGTTTCAGTACTTATTTACCAGCAATGTTAAGTGTTGGAACAATGCTTAGCAAAAATGTTTTCTTGCAAACTTTGCACTTTTTAATACGTAGTATATGTATATGTTGTGTTTATGAAAAGAGCTTTGTAACGAGCTATAGCAAGTCCAGAATGTAGTTAATATGAATGAGATATTACGTCTCAAGTTAGACACTTGGAGCACAAAATCTTTAGTTGGTTTTACTCTAACACCTACGTGTGCGCCCGCAAGCGATGCAGGAAAACGATTTATGTGCCAAAAATTGGTTCCAAGCTTGCGAGAGCCGGCACGGATGCAGCTTAAATCTTTTTGCTGCAAAATTCATTTCTTTTCTTTTTTTTAATAGTTTTCATATTTTCTACAAATTTATTTTACTAACTCACCTAGGCTTTGTGAATAAGAAATCTCATATTACAATATGTATTAATTCGCGATGGCTACGACGTCGTATTGCCCGTCTATTTTCCCGCCTTTTTTTGGGCTTAATTTGGCCCATTCATTCTTGCCCACTCATGCCTTTCGGCCTTTTCCAGCCTCTTTTTTGCCCAATCCGTGTGGATAACTACAGCTGGTGGGGCGATATCGCTCGAGTATTCTAGAGGCACACAAAAACGGCACCTCACAATCAGGCTGATGGTAAAAGTTTGATTCCAAAAGCTGGTGTGATGAGAGGTGATACAGAAGATTCAGAACGGCAATTCATTAGATCTACAAGAAAGTTAGAAAGGTATAGAATTATTTGTATAAAATCTAATCGGAAATTAGGGTTTTGTTATGATTTGGGGGTTTTGCTGATTTCGGGTTCGTTTATAAATTTTAGGTCGCTTGCATTAGGCAATTAGGGCAAAATATATAATTTCTGTCATAAGCTGTTTTTTCATAGCCAGTTTGAACTAATCCGTGCCATGTGGGAAGATTCAAGGTTTTTGTGTAACATAATTTATTGATATAAGATTCACGATTCAAGATGTTTGTTCAGCATGTACCAGAAACAATTAGCAGGTAGATGTAAGTTTAAATTTGTTTCACCTTTTTTTTAGTTAGGTGGGTTAGTTGTGAGTTTTGATTATGTGGCAAATTCAGCTGTTATAAAGTTTTTATTTTAGGAGTTGTTTATCCTAAACTGCTTATATAAGAAATAATCACTTTCGATATGTAATCGCAAACGGCCGATAAAAGACCATTTATGCAGGAGATTGGTTGCACACCAAGTGTTTGCTGAAATGCTTAGATCAAAAATGTATTTATAGTTTATTTATTTAAGGTGTAATTTTCTAAGTTTTGTTTGCAGGATGGAGAATGAAGAAGTTTTCGTGAAGAAGCGATGCGCGGCCGAAGAACATTAGTCATGGTGTGAGATTGTTGGAATGCGGTGGCCAGTCGATTGAAGAGTATGAAGCTGACATTGCTGTTCTCCTCAGGAAGGTGACCTTCTTTTATAAAATATTTGGTACTCCACATTTACCTTTTGTTCTGTGCATGCTTATACATGAAGTGTTATACTCTATTCACGAAATATCTAAGTAGCAAAAGTACAACTACCTTCCAGATTATACACGATAGCATGGGTTACCCTTTAGATTTTGAAGATCATAAGGTCGTTTTACCTTGCTATGATCAACAATATTCTAGTCGTTTAGATTTTAAGTGGCCATATTTAAAGTAGAGACATGGTTTTATTGGATTGGTACATGGTTTGTTTCGATTATTTGAAAAGCTATATACAAAAGGTAATTGTCCTGTTTTTTTTGGTGTAGACATTTATTTTTTTAGCATCAGAGCAATTGTATATGTACGAAGGGCCAGAGGTTTTTATATTATACCATGGTATGCACCTTGAATTTATTATGTCAAAATCATTTTAGGTAAAAATGCAATGCAATAATTAGTTAAGCAACATTATGGAGCTTATGAAGTATAAGGCGAAAACAAAGCCTCCGTCGCCACTAAAAAAAACAGAAACAAGCACTCCCTAATAATTGATATTGTTGTCTTTACAGACACACTTTCAACTTCCCGAATAATTAGAGACATGAAATATGGAAGGCAGTAATGGTGTGTTAATATATTTTCTTTGCGATCCTGTTCCGGCGTCTGCCTTCAAGGTAATTCTTAAACCATGTTCGTGTATACTTAGTTATAGACTGTCTTATTCACTGTCGCATATATGTTTCAGGTTCCTGGCCTTAATGTGAACCGTCACCTTTCGCGTGCGAAATATGAAGGTGACATATTCATTACGTGCACTCGCACTGTCTTATGCATATGAGGTAATTGTTCACGATTTAGGTTCTTTAAATCTTTCTTTTTTTATCAATTCAAAAAATGATTTGGTCGTGGTTTTTTGTGCTGGGTGGTGTCCATGGACTAGGTGTCTTCTGCACTGTCATGATGCTTACACCTGAAAACTGCCAGCTACAGATTCCGTTCCGCAACATTCTCCTCATACCATCACGCACCCATCACAGTGAACAACGACAACCTGTTGGACGATGCCTTCACCATTTACCTCAGATACCAGAGCACAGACTCCACAGGCTTCACTGACTCACCTGACATGTTAGCTTTTGCCTCATAGGATAACTTTGTTTGGGATTCCCTTTTTTTGTTGTGGCAATCCATCTCTGTTGATTGAATGACATGTCAGCCCTGCGATTATCCAGTCACCTATCGGGTAGCTGACATCCATTCAACCAACAAAGCTTGATTGCACTTCAACATATGCTCTCCGGTGGTATTCCTGCTTTAAAGTCAGCAACATTCTTCGTTTGAAAATACCGCAATCTGATGTTCAACACACCTACCCATTCTTAGCTCCCATACACTCCCTTTTGTTTTTTCAACAATCTAGCAAATCGCTTGCTGCAAGCCTTTGCAAAAAGGGAATTGAAACGACAAAAGGGACCGTACGGGGACTGACAAAGGTTACCTACGCTGCTTCATTTTTAAAAAGGCCGTTGGTATATCTGTATTTGCTTCTCAGGCGATGATGAATTTTCTGCAAGTTATCTTTCCCGTTAATGTGGCTGATGCATTCGCATATCGTGGCGGGGTAACCACGAACTTTACCATGGGTGCAGCCATGGCGGGGTTGTCAAGTCGCCCAACGAAAGGCAGATCTGAGCCACAAGGGCCGGGGTAACCACGAACTTTCCTGTTTCTTTGATTTCTGTTACACGAAACAAGGCCTGGAAATTTGGCCTCCAGGAGCCCGCATGGTTTTGCAGGTAAATCGGTCATGTAAAACGACTGCGTAGACAATGATAAAATACCTTCTGCAATATCGTTTACCTTGCTGTTTTTTGTTGATTTGGTGAGGAACCTGATCTTTTTTTTTTTTTTTTTTTTGTTTCTTGATTAACTTTGCTTTGGAGAGGATTCTTTGTCCTGTGTGTAATACAAAGAAGCTTTCATAGTACCACTTGCAACGTGTATGTTGTAACTAGCAAATAACATTTGCCCATTTGGTTCATTTAAGTAAGGTGAAAAAAGGTGAAAAAGTAGATCAAACAACCAATAATGATCGACGCCATGTCCATCGTTTTAAGGTAAAATAATTCTTTAACCCCGTTTTTTTACAGTGAAGGGGTTGTGACGTCCGTTTGCCTCCCCCCTATTTTTCCCGCTTTTTTTTTGTGCTTAATTTCCGCCCCCGTTTAATTCTTGGCACACCCCGTGCTCTTTAGGCGCTTTTTCAGTGTGTGTTATTGGCCCAATCCCTTTTGGTAACTACAACTGCCTAGCCGTTATTGTTGGAGTATTTTAGATTTTTAGAAAAACCCCGACGGTATACCTGAATTCGTTCCCGAGGCGATGATGACTTTCTGCAAGCTATCTTTCCTGTGAGTGTGGCTGGCGTATCCCCACATTTTTGCAGTGTACCCACGAACGTTACGTGGGTGCAGCCATGGCGGGGGGGTCAAGTCGCCCAAGGAGAGGCAGATTTGAGCCTCAATTTTACGAGACGAGTATGTATCACCTGATGAAGGCCCACCAGGTATGAGTAAGCAAAGGTTGAAACCCTTGGCCCGTGTCTTTATTCAAAAAATGAATTCGTTCCCGAGGCGATGATGACTTTCTGCAAGCTATCTTTCCTGTGAGTGTGGCTGGCGTATCCCCACATTTTTGCAGTGTACCCACGAACGTTACGTGGGTGCAGCCATGGCGGGAGTGTCAAGTTGCCCAAGGAAAGGCATATCTGAGCCTCAATTTTACGAGACGAGTATGTATCACCTGATGAAGGCCCACCAGGTATGAGTAAGCAAAGGTTGAAAGCCTTGGTCCATGTCTTTATTGAAAAAAATTTCTTACGTTTACTTCTGTTTACAAGTTCTGTGTCATATTTAATAAGTCAAAAAAGATTTCATGCTTTGCAGGAGTGCACTGGATTATTCATGTAACCAGAGGTTGACTGAGGGAAGACCAGATTAACTACCAACGATAGGTGAACAGTGACCATGGCTATAACTCCAGCAGAAAAGTAGGTGACCATCACCCATCCATCATATCTTTTCAGCTTTCGAAGATGGTAGAGGAAGTACTAGGAAGCCTGGGACATTAGGTAAAAAAAAACACTATCTTCCTGAGCTGTTAACTGTTATTTTGTGAGACATAAATCTAATGAAACATGCGATGTATGTGTCACAAGGTAGCATTTAACAGCCTAGAAAGATCGTTTTTTTTTAATAAGGCAAGTCCTTTTCTTTCGTACTGGTGCGCCTACCTTATCACTTTTTTACTTTCACAAAGGCATCAATGCATACCAATTAAATCGGTCATACATTTACATTATTTTATGCATGTTAGTAGATTCAGTTCCATATAAGCCTCTGATCATTGGTACAGTACATTCTACCAAAGAAAGATGCGAAACAAAAGAGAATGGTGTGGCAAGAAATTTGCTGAGGATTCCTTATTCGCATTACCCTCTTTTGTTTCCCATCTATCTTTGGAACTTATACTCTATTATTGATCAAGGCCTTTTGTGGAACTGGACTTAAAAATATGTAAGACCATATTTTCAATTAAACACGCAACGAAATGGATGCTTAAAAAAAACCCGTATTTAAACTGTTTTTGCCGACCTTGAACTAAAAACCGTTCAGGTTACTTGCCATTTTTTTGTCCTTGGTTTGGCGCATTGATTGCTGCCCAAGCATCCTCGCATATACTCACCTTAATAATCCGTTTCCATTGGTTTTCTTATACACAAAAGGCACACCTAAACCTAGAATATTCCTAAACCCTCGCTTAAAGCCCTCCATTGTGTTCTGTTGTGAATGAAGAGCCGATCAAAATGTACGGTTTGAGAGGGTTTAGCAATATTGTAGGTTTACGTGTGTCTTTTATGTATAAAAAAAACAATGGAAGCGAATCATTAAGATGAGTATAAGTGAGGATGATTAGGCAACAAACAATGGGCCGATGTAAACCAACGAGTTAGCTGCGAAAACACAATATCGTAGTCCTCAAACACACTATCGTAGCCCTCAAACAAGCTGTGCCACAGTTACATTGGATTCTGTCTCGGGGATCAACCGACAGGAATCTATTGACATACCTACTCAGCCGTTCAGAAACCGGGTATCATTTTCTAACTTTATGTGAACGTTTTTATCTTCGTTTTTGTGAAATAGTTACCTGCTGATTAGTTTTTCACCTTTAGATGAACAGATTCTACTTTCATTATCTTAGTGATTGATGGTTTGACAAACACATTTGGATGAACAACTTTGTGACTACTACTACAAAACTGAAAAGCAAGGCCGAATGGCAAACACTATTTCAGATAATCACCTGTAAAACACATATCCAAACAACTTCTTAATCTATGCCGGACCGAGACCTGTCTTCTATAACCTGGGTAGATCGAATGTTTGTCCCACGGATGGCGCAATTTGTTTGTGTAAACCTTGTCACCTTACGAAGTCTCTGTGCAAGTCCTTCGGGACGATGGTTGGTCAAGGTTGTAACCTGCGATCACAATAAACGCGTTTGCCTCGCCCGGGTTTTGTACCCAGGACCAAGCTCCGGCGTGGAGTAAGTATGGTTGGTGGTAATAAATGTGGTGTGTAAATATGCCGTTAATGCTAAAAATATAAGTGAGTAAATGAGAAGTATTTATACTACTCCAAATTGTACCTGATTACTGTTCGGAATAGTGCATAGTACGTAGGTCATGTTCCTGACATACAGGGTGTGGCGCACCATCCTGTCCCATGCTTTAATGTCAGCATAGGCCTCCACGTGGCAGACATTGACCCGTGAAATCAGGGTTGAAGGCGGCGTCTTGTCCGGTCTCCGGCAGAGACCGTCCGGATATTGTCCGTCCGGACCATTAAGCAACCGTCCGGCTATATACACAATCA
>LBNU01005987.1:25394-55618 GCA_014162995.1 Artemisia annua | reverse complement strand
TATGCTTTATCTTGTTGTTCATTGTTCATGTATCAAATAATTTGTGAAAATGCTTTATTTTGTTTTTAACTTCGTCTTAACTACATATAAAGGTATTTTGCAAAAGATAAGTGTAAGGGAAATCCAAATTTGTTTTCAAAGAACGAATTGAACATGAGCGATAACAATGAGATATAGACATACATATTAGTACTTGTTTGAGTCAAATGCTTGTATCGAGTCACAATGAATGTTTTGCAGGATTCCAGGAATTAAAGTATTTATTTTTCCAAAAATTTTCCGGAAACTAAACATAAAAATTCTGTCTGACCAGTTCTGACGGCGTCAGGTAACCTGACGGCGTCAGGCACTAATTCCAGAAAGTTTTTGAAAGTTTTGTTTTTCTGCCGGGATTATGAAATTTACTGCATCTTTAACTCCAAGAATCTGCAAACATTCATTCCACAAGCATTATATCCTTATATAGATTTTACCGCCGATTTTACGTAAGGTTTGCCTAGATTGTTTTCTCCGGTTTAACAGGTTATATTGGACAAGATGATGAACATGGAATCAAGCTTTTGGCGCTATTACATCATCTTGGAAGAAGATCTAACCATGTTACCACACGATCCACACCAAACGAATCAGGGGAGTATTTGTTTCATTCTTTCATTACATCTTTTTAGTGAACATTGGGGACAATGTTCAGCTTAAGTGTAAGGGGGTAAATGAAGACACCTTAGAGAATGCTATTGCACTTGATTTTGTTTTGTTTAATAGTGAATGTGTAATAAAACTGAGAGAAATATTTGTTAGGGCAATTTTAGCACCAAATTTAAAATTTTTTACAACATATAGGAGTGAAACTTTAGTCTTAATAAACGTCTCATGGATAGGGAATTGTATTACTAGCACAAAAACCGTACCACTCAAAATTTATGAATAAGGTAGTGACCATCCGAGTGTTAGATTAATTGACTAACGCGCTAGCGATCTAGTGTATGACTTGGAGACCATCCGTTATGCAAATAACGCGCCAGCGATCCAAGAAGTGCACTAGTGACCATCCGTTAGTTGAAGCGTCAAGGACTCGCGCTAGCGATCTACTAAGTTTATTTTGATTCTTATGTGTGTACCGGTAGTATTTAGATTCTAGAACTTGCGTTAGTGACCATCCCAAATCCACAAGTGAGACTACATTCGTGTAGTTAGATTCACTACATGATAAGAGGCATTAGAATAACCCTTTGTTTTACACCTGTTTATATAATTAAATTGACTTCATTGGTCAAGTAATTTTCCCACACCCTTAGCGATGTACTCATTTTTAGTACACGATACCCCTAGTACACCCCTCAGAGCCTATCTTTTCGTTTCTAACTTTAAGCATTTTACTTAAAGGAAGAATTTGTTTACAATCCACCCCAAATGTACACCCAAATCGCCTTAGCCTACCTTGTATGCACTCATCTTTAGTGCATTATTGTGACAACATTTGTTTTAACCCTTAGTTAATTGTCTTATTGATTACATGGTTGCTAAGTCGAGTCATATCTTGTACATATTGTTTTGGGAGGATTGGGACTCATGGGTAAAGTACTAATGTAATGGAGTAGTGGGGAAGAAGTCAATTATTACCCCCATATGTACGTTAATGTTTTAAAGTACTCCAAGTTTTTCGATTATCTTAATTCGAGTCATTAGAATAGTTACTTGTAAAGTATGTAAAAGTTCAAGTGTAAGGGGAGAACCGAGGCCCCTATGATGTATTATTTTGGATGGTAGGGCAAGAGTGTATGAAAAAAAAAATCGAAAAAAAAAACAAGAAAAAGAAAAAAAAAAATTGGAAAAAGAAAAGTAGAAAAAACATACGGACTACCATCCCGTTTCCTTTTATGTTTATTTATGTTTTCGTTATTTTCTTATTAGCTTAAGTTGAGTCGAGTCTTGGCTTAGCAACGCCACATTGTGCATGTATTTGATCAAGATAGTTAACTCGCCACCAGTAAAAATATCCTTTATTCCAACAAACCGTGTTTATCATATCCCTACACCTAACGTTACAACCCTTGAAAAGCCCTCTTTGATAGTTTATCTTAGGTGCTTACGCCTAGTGAAGGAGGTTTTTGATCCTTTTCCAAGCCTATGGTAATCTATTTGCTATGGAGCTAGTGTATGATTTCCGTGCTTGTTATGACTAGGGTGGAATAACTATTTGTTGCAATTACTTTTATATTAGTGTTAAATGACCCCTAGCTCATATTTTGATTGGAATAAAAGCGCATTTGCTTGAGGACAAGCAAATCTCAAGTGTAAGGGTATTTGATGAGGCGAAAAGTGTTACGCTTTTAGGGGGTCATTTAATCCCTAAATCGTTATTTTATGATCAAATATTACCTTAAATCGTTCCTTTTGTCATTTTAGGTACTTTCAGGAGGAATTATGGAAAACATTGCATTTGGACTTTTTTGGAGCATAAAAGCGAAGAAAACGACAATGTCTCAAATCATGCTGGAATTCCTACCTGACGGCGTTAGGCTTTGGTACTGACGCCGTCACCTGAAGACAAAAGAGTTGGATTCAGACCCTACTAGACGACCAAGGAAGGATTCAACATGTTTACACCTGACGGCGGTGTTAAGTTAAAGAGAGCCGGCCCAGAAGGTTTTAAAGGCTGTCGGCGTCAGAAGTAGATCTAGGTGATCCGACAACCCTAGACACGGCGAGTTGACGGCGTCAGGATTTATAATCTGACGCCGTCAGAATGTATTTTCTATATATACTTTTGGGAGAACTTTAGGGATAAACCCTAGGTCGAATTTACTGCCTTTTTCAAGGGTTTTTCACCCTTATTTCATCCATGATTAATTAAAGATAAGTCTTCCATCAAATCATTTAATATGTCTATGTGTTGTGTGATTATATCTTATGCTTGTCTTTCAATTAACATGCTAGGCTAGGTTTCTCTTGTGTTTGCTTAGATCTAATGAAACCTAGCTATTGATTACTTGTTGTTGGTTTGTTATTGATTGTTATGGGTGGGTGAAGTCGATGTGAGACTTAAGAAAACTGGCTAACTTCCAATTTGTGACTTGCTTGAACGTCTTAAGAAACATGAATCGGATGTGTACTACGATTATTTGGTTGTATTTAATGCATAAGTAATTACTAGTGATTTCATGGTTTGGATACTAAACGTGTCGCTATAGAATGACTTTTGCGCTTATAGAGTTAGGGAAGATCGTACACAGCCCTACGAATGGTATTAAGGAATACAACCCGTCATCCACACAATTATAACAAACCAATTAACCGGTAAAAGATAGCTAGGGAGTAGTGAAATCTAAGTAAACACACTTTTCTCCATATTAGTTTCACAACCACTTTTATTTTCTTGTTATTTTATTTTAATTCTATTAGTAGTTATTTGGGTTAGTTGATTAGCAACTAATTCCGCCCACTCTTCCAAGTACCCGAGATTTTTACTTGCTTTCCATAAAACATAAAAACACAAAAAGAATCATCCTTCACCCTTAGACCTAACTAGAGTAGTTTTCAATCCTAACGACACTATTCCCCGAGAGAACGATCAATCCCCCGGTACTTGCCACTTCACTATACTACATCGGTCAGGTACACTGCCTGGTGGGGATTGCAAGCTTCTCAAGATCCCTTGAGAGGTAAAACCTACTGCGTAGGTCGCAAGCCACGCATCAAGTTTTTTGGCGCCGTTTCCGAGGAATAGTTATTGCTTAGGTTGAAATTTATTTTTATTAGGTCTACTCATTAGATTCCTATCTAGTGAGATTTTTCTTTTCTTTTTTATTAGGTTCTCTTTAGTCTATCTTTTCTTTGTGTCTTTGTTCGTAAATTTTTTTTTCATTGACTCTTCCGTTCACCATTATGGAGAACATGAATACACCAAATCCGACACTAGAGTTTTATAGGAAGAAATATAATTATACTAAATTGGATATATCAAGATGTATTGAAATGAGGAGGACAGGACCTCACATTGATTTTAGTGAGTACCTTGAGAAAAGAGACCAAGAGCATAAAACTTAAAAAAAATCACCTTAGGAGCTCCATCAAACTCTCAAAATACCTCATTTAGTGAAACCTACGCACCATATGAGCCTTCACCTAGGATTGCTTCTTATGAACCCAACCGATATTGTGAAATGGTTACTGTTAAACCACCTTGGTGCATGCTTGGATTAGATTTCACTAAGACATATGATGAACATGAGGAATCCTTTAGGCAAAAAGAACATAGTGATCAAGTTATTGAGAATGATTCTTATGAATCGGACCAAGAATTTGAGATGAATAGAAAAGGATTTGAGATACCTAGGTGCATGTTAGGGATTGACTTCAGCAAAATACATAATAAGCACATAGGTGATCTAGATGTGATGGAGGATAAGGCGAAAGGTCCAAGCTCACAAAATACTCAAGCATCATTTGAGGCACCCACACCGCCCGTGACTTACCCGGAATAAGTAGAAGAGGCTTTAGGAATCCCGATGGAGGTAGAACCCTTGGACCAAGCACCACTAGAGGATATAGGTTTGAATACTTATAGTGATAACCTTACCCTTAGTTCTAGGGAATTTCCTAGTGTTGATGAACCGGAACCTCAATTTTTACACAACTTTCCATCCTTAGGTTTACATCTAGGAAACAAAAGAGGAACCGACCCACCCATCAACCAAATTTATCCGGGTAGTTTTAGGATGAAGGAAGCCATTCACTCACCCCCTTCACCTCACGTGGCATATTTCCACCCTAAGGGTGTGTACCGCTACTTTCACCCGCACTTAATCCAAAGTGTAGGGAAAACCTCCCCTATTTCCGTTAAATAGGGGTAGAGTCAGGCTCGTGACTCGAACAAAAACAAGCGCTTCTTGGGAGGCAACCCAAAGCTTTTAATTATTTGTTTGTTTGTTTGCTTTTATTTGATTTCATATATATGCTTTATCTTGTTGTTCATTGTTCATGTATCAAATAATTTGTGAAAATGCTTTATTTTGTTTTTAACTCCGTCTTAACTACATATAAAGGTATTTTGCAAAAGATAAGTGTAAGGGAAATCCAAATTTGTTTTCAAAGAACGAATTGAACATGAGCGATAACAATGAGATATAGACATACATATTAGTACTTGTTTGAGTCAAATGCTTGTATCGAGTCACAATGAATGTNATATATATATATATATATTTGGAAGGGATCCAGTGAGAAGAAAAACTAAAATAAGAAGAATAAGAAAGATTTCTATATACGAGCACTTCGATATACTTTCGACGACTTTTTCTTTCGAGCTTTATTTTTTAGTGTTGAAGTTTTCGCCCAGAAAAATCACATGTGATTTGTTATTTAAAAGATCACGTGTGATTACATAAGTCCCGTGTGATTTGTAAGTTCACGAATTTTTTTGTTTATCTTTCAGTATATGGGCTATTCGATATACTTTCGATGATTTTTTCTTTCGATATTTACTCTTTAGCGTTGAAATTTCACCCAGAAAAATCACATGTGATTTGTAAAATCACTTGTGATTTGTTATTTAAAAATCACATATAATTTCAGAAATCACGTGGTGATTTGTAAGATCACATATTCTTTTATTTTAAAATTCACACATGATTTCAAAAATTAAATGTGATTTAAAAAATAACAAATCATCTGCGATTTTATGAATCATATGTGTTTTTTCTAGGGGGAAATTCCAACACTAAAAGAAAACTCGAGAAAAAGTTCGTCGAAAGTATATATAATTTCCGCTCTATAAAAATATGATTTAATTCCGTCGTGATGGTATGATTTGTTTCGCGTAACGATTAACGGTTTGTGAGATATTTATCTTTTTAAAAAGAATGAAGAAAGTGAGTTTTGTTTAAATTTGATAAAAGAGATAGAGTTGCCAGAATTTGTTCATTTGATTTTTAATGAATTTGTAATTGTTAGTATTAGTGTCTAATCCTAGTTAGTTTTAGTCGATTAGGGTAAACTTATTTTCCTTAATGTAATACTTGCCTTGAAAGGAAAGTTAGCTTGTATTAGTATGGTAAGGTGTTTGAGTCGGCTAGGACTTGGTCTAAGTTCTTTGTCGGTTGTTTGAGCCCCTCACCTCTATAATAGAGGTGGCGGTGAAGGTCTAAATCCATCCCATCTTATGTTCTTTCCTTGTAGTCGATCGACATTAGTTTAATAAATTAATCATTCGATTAATCTTTGTGGTGTACGTTGTTTGAGATTCTTCTACAAGTAGATTAACTTGGGTTCTTGTGCGATTAACATCAAGCATTTTCGATTCTGTGTTCAATGGGTTTGTTGATGATGTGATTGCAACATGTGGTATCAAGATCTAGATTATCGTTTAGTTTTGAATTGTCGAAGAGATCGCTTGGGAGTATAAGTTGGTCGAACTTCATTGAGTTCCTTTGAAGTTGCAGGTTTATTAACGAAGAAGAAGAAGTGATTTCAAGGTTGATGTAGGTTATTAATACAACCAAGGTGACGCGAGGGATTTTGTTTATAAACAAAGGTGATAGAATATTGTTATACTGGGTTGATTTTTTACTACAAAGTTTGCAAGGTTAAAGTGTCTTTTGTTCCAAGGTTTTAGTTTTTAAAGAATTATCAACAACGTCTTTGATGGGTATCGGTTTTGTTTAACTAACTTGTTAATGGTTTGTACGTTGTTGGCATTTTCGTCTTCTTGTGGATCAAGTTTAATTGTGTAACTTGAGTATTTTCAAGACTTTGATTGGTGTTTGATCCAAATCGTGGATCAGTGGTTTGCCTAAATAATCGATTTTGCAAGAAGGGTTTCTAAAACATCAAAAGACTAAAGAACATGTCATCGTTATCGAAGTTTGACGTTGAAAAATTCTACGGATCTATTGGCTTCGGTTTGTGGCATGTGAAGTTGCAGTGCCTATTAATTCAACATGGTTGGGAGGTTCCGTTAGATCCATTCCCGAAAACCACGGCAGACGCTGAAAAAACTGTGGCGTTGAAGAAAGTTGTCTACAAAAACGCACATAGTGCCTTACTCTTGTGCTTGGATAACAAGGTGTTGAGGGATGTCAACAAAGAAGATTTTGCTGCGAGAGTTTGGTTAAAGTTGGAAACTTTGTATATGACAAAGTCTTTAGCTAATAAATTGTACTTGAAGAAGAAGTTGTTCACTTTCTATACGCATTCAGATAAGAAACTATCTGAACATATAGATGAGTTTAATAAGTTGATCGGTGACTTGGATAATACAGACATTGATATTGATGATGAAGATTAGGCACTCATGTTACTTATGTCATTACCATCTTCATATGATAACTTTGTGGAGACATTGCTTTATGGAAGGGAGTCACTCACTTTGGAAGATGTCTTTTCTACCTTCAATTCATGGGAGTTGAAGAAGAGGACAAATGCAACGGATGATGGTGATGGGTTATATGTAAGGGGGATGTTGGATCATCAGGGTAATCATGGACGTGGTAGTTCGCGATCAAAGTCGAAAGGTAAAGGAACTTATAAACTCAAGTGTTACATATGCTATTATGAGGATCACCTAAAGAAAGACTGTCCAAAATGGAACACGAAGAAATCAACTAGCTTTGTCAAGAAGAATGCGGGACAGAGTTTTGGTATGCATTATGAGGGTTATGACAATGGTGACTTGTTGATGGCGGTGAGTGAGGAAATGTTCCTAGAGTGGATCATAGACTATGGTAGTTCCTATCACATGATGCCTAGGAGGGACTTCTTGTTTGATTTTAAGGAGCTTAGTGGTGGTACGGTTTTGCTCGGTGATAATAGAGCATGTGCCATCAAAGGGACAGGAAAGGTGAGAGTACAAATGAAAGATGGTTCAAGTTTTGTGCTTGAGAATGTGCGTTACATTCTGAGTTGAAGAGAAATCTGATATCTTTAGGCACTCTGGATTGAGAGGGCTATATCGTGAAACTGTAGAATGGAAGGGTAAAGGCGATCAAGGGTTCTTTGATGGTTTTGTTAGGAACTATGAAAGAAAATTATGTGTACTCCTTGGATGGCTGGGCTGAATCAGGTGAAGCTAGTGTTGATATACAAAGAAAGAAGAGTCTTGCACAGGTGTGGCATAAATGCCTGGGTCACATATAGTGAAGCAGGCTTGCATGAACCAGAAAGAAGAGAGGTGCTGGGGAAGAAAGGTCTAGGTAAGCTCGAATTCTGTGAAAATTGTGTTCTTGGAAAATCGACCAGGGCAAGTTTTGGTCGAGGTCAACACACAACAGAGGGAGTTATAGACTATGTCCATGCAGATCTCTAGGGTCCTTCGCGAGAGAAATCATTGAGTGGTTGCCGATACTTCTTATCGATTGTTGATGATTATTCGAGGATGGTTTCGGTTCATTTTCTTAGATACAAGAATGAGGCATTCAACAAGTTCAAGGAGTGGAAGCAGTTGGTGGAAAACCAGACAGGTAGAGAAATGAAGAAATGGCGAACGGATAATGGTTTGGAGTTTTGTAATCAGGAATTCAATAACTTGTGCAAGGAGATTGGGATAGCAAGACATTTGATAGTTTCAAGAACTCCTCAACATAATGGTCTAGCTGAACGAATGAATCAGACACTCTTGAACAAGGTTAGGTGTTTACTGATTTAGTTTGGTTTGCTAAATTCGTTTTGGGATGATGCAACAGTGACAACAATGTATCTGATCAATATGTCTCCATCTATTGCATTGGAGAAGAAGACACCTATGGATTTATTATCAGGATATTCGACGAATTATGAGATGTTGAGGATATTTGGTAGCGTTGCTTATTCACATGTGCATCAGGGGAAGCTTAAGCCTAGAGCTATAAAATGCATATTCTTGGGGTATCCTAATGGTGTGAAGGGATACAGATTATGGAGGTTGGATGATGTTAAACCAAACATAATCATAAGCAGGGATGTGGTGTTTAATGAGAGCCTTATGTATAAGGATACTCTCAAGGGTGCCGATGTTGCAGATTCTGGGAAGGAAGTTGAGTTTGAGGTGGAACTTCATGGCAGTAGGGTCGAACCAACTGTGAGTCCTCATACTGGGGAAAATCCAGGAAATGAAGATGAAGGACAAGATGAAGATGCAGATGATGCAAGACCTCAACCACAAAATCTGGACAACTATGTTCTGGTGCGTGATAGAGCTAAGAGAACAACGACTATACCTGCAAGGTATAGGGATGAAGGCAATGTATCATTATCTAAACCATCAGGGTTTAGGGAAGAAGATGATATGATGTCTTATGCGTTTGCTATTGTTGAGGAAGAATATACACATGAACCTATCATATTCCAGGAGGCAATTAATTCATCTGAAAAGGATGAGTAGGTTTGTGCTATGAAAGAAGATATGAGTTCTTTAAAGAAGAATCATACTTGGGAGCTTGTCAATCAACCACCTGGTCAGAAGCTGGTAAGCTGCAAGTGGTTATATGAGATTAAAGAAGGGATTGAAGGCGTTTAGAAACCAAGGTACAAAGCCAGGCTGGTAGCTCATGGATTCACACAACGAGCAGGGATAGACTACAATGAGGTATTTTCACCCGTCATTTTGACATACATCTATTAGGGTGATTCTTTCATTGACTGCTTGTGATGATTATGAGTTGGAAAAACTTGATGTGAAGATGGCGTTTTTGCATGGTAATCTTGAAGAAACCATTTACATGAGGCAGCCACCTGGTTTTGAAAAAGGAATGACAACAAGGTGTGTATGTTGAAGAAATCTCTATATGGTCTTAAGCAGTCCCCAAGGCTGTGGTACAAATGGTTTAATGTGTATATGGTCAGCAATGGGTTCAGCCGCAGCAGTTATGATAGTTGTGTTTACTTCAAGGAGTTTGCACCAGGTAAATACATATATCTATTGTCGTATGTAGATGATATGTTGATTGATAAGGAAATATTTGTTACGCTTTTAGGGGGTCATTTAAGCCCTAAATCGTGATATTATGGTCAAATATTACCTCAAATCGTTCCTTTTGTCATTTTAGGTACTTTGGACAAGAATTCTGGAAAATGGAGCATTTTGGACGTTTTTGGAGTTAAAAGTGAAGAAAACGACAAAGTCATGAAACCAAGCTGGGAACAGTACCTGACGGCGCCAGAGGTCACAAGGTGACGCTGTCATTTGATGAATCAGGAGGAGGATAACTATTTGCACTTGACGCGCCAGAGAAAATTTTGATGGTTACAACGTGACGGCGTCACGTTATATTTCGAGTAGGCCATCACGTGTTACCACAAAGAGAGACGGCCCAAAACACAACAACAAGAGACGGCGTCAAGAAGATTAATTGGGCGTCAAGAAACCCTAATGACGGCGACTTGACGGCGTCAGGATTCAAAACCTGACGCCGTCACCCTTGTAATTCTATATATAGTTTTGGATTTTTCATTTATTAGTGTGGAACTTTTGTGCAAAAAAACCCTAGCTGAATTTTACAGCTATTGTAAGGGTTTCATACCCTTCTTTCATCCATGTTCAATTAAAGATAAGTTAATCTTTTAATCATTCAATATGTCTATGTGTTATTTGATTATCTTTTATGCTTGTCTTTCTTTTAACATGGTAGCTTAGGTTTTTTAGTGTTTGCTTAGATCTAATGAAACCTAGCTATTAATTATTGATTGTTGGTTTGTTTGATTGCATTGGGTGATTGATTTCGCGTTAGGCTCGAGAAAATTGGTCGAACTCCTATATGGTAACTGGCTTGAACGTCTTGAGAAACGTATTCGGCTGTGTACACCGATGTTATTGGTTGTTTTTAATGCATAAGTGACTATTAAGGAGGCCATGATAGGATACTAAACATGTCGTCATAGAAGAGATAGAAGCTTATAGAGTTGGGGAAGGACGTACACGCCCCCACGACTGGTATTAAGGAAAACAACCCTTCACCCAAACAATTATAACAAACCAATTAATTAATAAGAGATAGCTAGGGAGTAGTGAAATCTAAGTAAACACATTTTCTCACTATAAGAAGTTCACCAATTTACTTTTCATAAAAACATAAAAATACAAAAAGAATCATCCCTCACCTTTAGACCTAGTTTACGTAGTTTTCAATCCTAACGACACTATTCCCCTAGAGAACGATCAATCCCCCGGTACTTGCCACTCACTATACTACACCGGTCAGGTACACTGCCTGGTGGGGATTGCAAGCTTCTCAAGATCCCTTGAGAAGTAAAACCTTTTGCAAGGTTGCAAAACCACGCATCAAGTTTTTGGCGCCGCTGCTTGGGGAATAGTTATTGTTTAGGTTGAATTTTATTTTTATTAGGTCTACTCATTAGATTCCAATCTAGTGAGATTTTTATTTTCTTTTTATTAGGTTTTCTTTAGTCTATATTTTTCTTCGTTTCTTTGTTTGTAACCATTACCATCCGCCAGTATGGAAGGTGGTAATATCTTTGATCCAGCTAACCCACCACAACCAAACCAACCACCTAGAGCACGCACTTTAGGAGAATACTCACGACCTAGCCACCAAGGCTATCGAAACACCATTGAGCTCACCCAAGGAGCCAATGTGTCTCCCTTGCGATCCGACACCATCAAGTTGGTGCAAAGTGGATGCGCATTCCATGGACTTCGTTCCGAAGATCCAAATCAACATCTGAAGGACTTTCTTAAAATCGTAGATTCCATAGACCTTGATGTTACCACACGAGAAACGACCCGATTGCCTCTCTTTCAATTCTCTATACGTGACCAAGCTAGTCAATGGCTTGAGCGTTTACCCGCGGGATCCATCACCTCTTGGGATGATCTCACTTCTCGTTTCCTTGCTCAATTTTTCCCACCGGGGAGAACTACTAAGTTAAGGAATGACATCTTGAATTTCCAACAACTTCAAGGTGAAACTCTGTACGAAGCATGGACTCGTTTCAAGGACATACTCCAAAAAGTCCTTCACCATGGCATTGATCTTTGGCTTTATGTCCAAATCTTCTATGATCATGTCAATCAATCCACAAGGCAAACCATTGATCAAGCAGCCGGTGGTAAGCTACGTGACAAGAATGCTGAAGAATCATGGGGAATCATAGAAGACCTCGCTCTCTATGATAACGAGTGTTGGAATGACCCCCGTGATTTGAATAAAATAGTCAAGGCAGTATCTTTGCCTTCGAA
Organism: Artemisia annua; assembly: GCA_014162995.1. Lineage (NCBI taxonomy): Eukaryota > Viridiplantae > Streptophyta > Magnoliopsida > Asterales > Asteraceae > Artemisia > Artemisia annua. The sequence goes on along the minus strand of LBNU01005987.1, from coordinate 43,449 downwards.
TAATTCAAGCATTCCCAACCGTAGGATCATGGAACTAGAGGACCAGGTCAAATTTCTCATGAAATCCTACGAACCTCCTAAACCTTCAAGCCAGGTGAACAAAATCACTTCTTCATGCGAATTATGTAGTGGTCCCCACGACACTCATGATTGCATGGAACTCCCCGAACAAGCTTTTGCGGACTACGCATCCTCGCGTACCGACGGAGCGTGAGAAAAGTGGTACACTTTCAAACCCGAGCCAAACCCTTATGGTGATTCATACAACCCCTCTTGGAAAAATCACCCAAACTTTAGGTGGAAACAAAACCAAAACCCTTCTCAAAACAATTCTTCCAATCCACCTAATCGTTTTCAACCAAACGGTTCAACCTCGAATCGTACTTTCAACAACAATTCTTCCAACAACTATGGTAGTACCAATAATTTTGAAGGATTGATATCTAGTTTTATGTTATCTCAAAAAGCTCGTTTGACAAAGTTTGAAACCGATTACAAACAAAAACAAAGCGAGATGACAAATAAAACAGATACCTTGTTGAAAGCCCTCAATGACCGAGACTTGGGAGCACTTCCAAGTTACACAGTCAAGAACCCTAAGCTAAATGTTAACTCANGTACTTTCAACAACAATTCTTCCAACAACTATGGTAGTACCAATAATTTTGAAGGATTGATATCTAGTTTTATGTTATCTCAAAAAGCTCGTTTGACAAAGTTTGAAACCGATTACAAACAAAAACAAAGCGAGATGACAAATAAAACAGATACCTTGTTGAAAGCCCTCAATGACCGAGACTTGGGAGCACTTCCAAGTTACACAGTCAAGAACCCTAAGCTAAATGTTAACTCAATCTCAGCAGTTTCATCTCCTAGTTCTTGTCTACAATACTATTCGGTCAACGCTATGAGCACTTGTTTCAAGCAAACCCAAGTTTTTCAAAAAGACCACGAAAGAAAGATATCTAACATTAAATTGGTCAACAACATAATCGAAACACCTCCTACTCAAAACCTTGATGATGAATTCAAGGAGCTCCACTTTGAACGTCCGGTTATTAATGTCTTAACACGTGCTCCTTACTACAATGCCCTTTTAAAAAAATACGAGAAGAAGCTTAAATTAGGTGAAAAAGGAACCGCTTTCATTCAAAATAAGTTACCTAAGAAATTAGATGACCCGGGCATATTTGTTTTGCGTTGCAAGATCGGAAATTCTGAGGCTTTTGACACATTAGCCGATCTTGGATCAAGCCTTAACCTACTTCCGTTATCCCTCTACACCACCCTAAAGTTAGGAAAGCTAGATGAAACAGAGGTAATAATTGGCCTAGCGGATGGAAGTGTCGCGTACCCGGTTGGAGTAATAAAGGATGTGTTAGTGCACATAGGAAGATTAACTATTTTGGTTGATTTCCACGTCCTTGATATGGTTAGTGACACCACATGCCCTTTGTTGATAGGAAGATGATTCTTAGCTACCGCAAGTGCGATGATTGATTGTAAGGAATCTAAAATAGCGGTAGGAGAAGGTAAAACTTGGTCGGTATACGATGTTAAGAAACATGCCTACGATCAATGTTGCAAAAATCGTGAATCGGTCCTGAGGCGGTCGAGGGCCGAGTAGCATTTTTTAGCCGATTAATCGGCCCTAAACCTTGTAATCGCCGATTAATCGGCCGATTTCCTTGTAAATCTCTCCAAGTTCCAGGGCCGTTTACCTTGTAATCGGCGATTACAAGGCCGAGTAGGCCGTTTTTTGCAACATTGCCTACGATACTAATGAGGAACCGACGCCTCATTGGGTAGATGTAAATAGGAGACCTTCTAGATACGGACCTTGGATCAATAGAGACTTCAGAGGACCCCAACGCCCATTTTACCTAGAAGAGGAATTTGTGAACTGAACACATCCGGTAGAGCAACTCTTGGCTAGGGACACCGAATTGGACCCATTTGAAGATCCTCTAGTTTTTAGAAAAATGATTGACTTCCTAGGAGTTTTGCCAATTAACCTAGGAATGAATAGGTGGAAAAGCGAGAATGATAAACACAAATGGAATTGGGACAAACCACCTAAGGAAGGAGATGGGTCATGGCACATAAAAATGACATTATACGACCTGGATGGAGAAAAGTTTGAAAATACGTACCGTACAAAGCGCACCGATAGAAAGCTTCAAGCCAAGTTCAACCCCAAAGATGTCCTCGATGAGGAAATCACTCACATCACGTAATAGGGCACGACTTTGAGTCTAGCTACAAGACTCGTAAATAAAGAAAAGCGCTTCTTGGGAGGCAACCCAAGCTTTTAATTATTTGTTTGTTTGCTTATTTGTTTTTATTTGCTTCCGTATGCATATTTCATTCTTATTGTTTATTGTTCATGTCTCAAATGTAAATTGTGAAAATGCTTTATTTTGTTTATAACCTCATCTTAATTACATATAAAGGTATTTTGCAAAAGACAAGTGTAAGGGAAATCCAAATTTTTTTTAAAGAACGAATTGAACATGAACGATAACAATAAAATATAAACATGCATACTAGTATTTGTTTGAGTCAAATGCTTGTATCGAGTCACAATGAATGTTTTTGCAGGATTCCAGGAATTAAAACATAGGTTTTTCTAGAAATTTTCCGGAAAAAAAAATATAAAGAATTCTGTCAGATCACTTCTGACGGCATCAGGGGTTATAACCTGACGACGTCAGATGTTATTTTCTGAAAATTTTCCAGGTTTTGTTTTTCTGCTGGAATTGTAAAGTTTCGTAAAATCTATAATTTATAAACTCCAGGAATCTGCAAATATTCATTCCACAAGCATTATATCTTTACTTGCTTTCTAGGATTTACTATTATATAGATTTTACCGCCGATTTTATGAGAGGTTTCGTGTTGCTTTTCTTAGTTGTTTAACAGGTTACATTGGACAAGAAGATGGTTACATTTCGGGAGTGAAGCTTTGCATGCTCATTTTCTTGGAGGAGGATTTAACCTTGTTACCACATCATTCNCGTATGCATATTTCATTCTTATTGTTTATTGTTCATGTCTCAAATGTAAATTGTGAAAATGCTTTATTTTGTTTATAACCTCATCTTAATTACATATAAAGGTATTTTGCAAAAGACAAGTGTAAGGGAAATCCAAATTTTTTTTAAAGAACGAATTGAACATGAACGATAACAATAAAATATAAACATGCATACTAGTATTTGTTTGAGTCAAATGCTTGTATCGAGTCACAATGAATGTTTTTGCAGGATTCCAGGAATTAAAACATAGGTTTTTCTAGAAATTTTCCGGAAAAAAAAATATAAAGAATTCTGTCAGATCACTTCTGACGGCATCAGGGGTTATAACCTGACGACGTCAGATGTTATTTTCTGAAAATTTTCCAGGTTTTGTTTTTCTGCTGGAATTGTAAAGTTTCGTAAAATCTATAATTTATAAACTCCAGGAATCTGCAAATATTCATTCCACAAGCATTATATCTTTACTTGCTTTCTAGGATTTACTATTATATAGATTTTACCGCCGATTTTATGAGAGGTTTCGTGTTGCTTTTCTTAGTTGTTTAACAGGTTACATTGGACAAGAAGATGGTTACATTTCGGGAGTGAAGCTTTGCATGCTCATTTTCTTGGAGGAGGATTTAACCTTGTTACCACATCATTCACACCGAGCTAATCAGGGGAGTATTTGTTTCATTCAGTTTCATTTATCTTTACTTTATTACTTTTTAAAGAACATTGGGAACAATGCTCAACTTAAGTGTAAGGGGGGTAAATAAGGATACCTTAGAAACTACAATTGCACTTGATTTTTGTTTCGTTTAATAGTAGATGTGTAATAAAACTAAGAGAAATACTTGTTAGGGTAATTTTAGCACCAAATTTAAAATTTTTACATCATTTAGGATTGAAACTTTAGTCTTAATAAGCGTCTCATGGATAGGAGTTATATGACTAGCACAAAAACCGTACCACTCAAAAGATTTCCACCCCAAATATGTGAGGTTCGCCCCTAGATTTGTTAGGAAAAGCATTCATTATTAGTGCTTGTGAGTGTACCGGTAGTATTTAGATTCTAGAACTTGCGTTAGCGATGCATCCCGAGACCACAAGTGAGACTACATTCGTGTAGTTAGGATTTACTACATGATAAGAGGCATTAGGATAACCCATATTTTAAACCTGTAATATAATTACATTGACTTCATTGGTCAAGTAATTCTCCCACACTTTTGCGATGTACTCATTTTTAGTACACGATACCCCTAGTACAACCCTCAGAGCCTATCTTTTTCGTTTCTAACTTTAAGCATTTTACTTAAAGGAAGAATTTGTTTATAATCCACCCCCAAATGTACACCCAAATCGCCTTAGCCTTCCTTGTATGCACTCATCTTTAGTACATTATTTTTATTTGTTTAAACCCTTTGTTAATTGTCTAATTGGTTACATGGTTGCTAAGTCGAGTCATATCTTGTACATATTGTTTTGGGACGATTGGGACTTATGGGTAAAGTACTAGTGTAATGGAGTAATGAAGAAGAACATCATTTATTACCCCCATATATGCGTTAATGTTTTAAAGTACTCCAAATGTTTCGATTATCTTGATTCGAGTCTTTATTTTGATTTATGTAAAAGCTCAAGTGTAAGGGGAGAACGAGCCCCCTTGATGTATTATGTTGGATGGTAGGGCAAGTATGTATGAAAAAAAAATTAGAAAAAGAAAAGTAGAAAAAAACATATGGACTACCATCCCGTTCCTTTTATTTTATTTCATAGTTAGCTCAAGTTGAGTCGAGTCTTGGTTTAGCAACGCCACATTCTACATGTAATTAACTAAGACAATTAACTTGCCACCAGTCAAATATCCCTTATCCAACAAACCGTGTTTTCCATATCCCTACACCTAACATTATAACCCTTAAAAAGACCTCTTTGATAGTTATCCTAGGTGCTTACGCCAAGTGGTGGAGGTTTTTGATCCTTTCCCAAGCCTATGGTAATCTATGTGCTATGATAGGTAGTGAGAGATATTTTTTCATTTCCATTTGTGATATACAGATTTATAACACCCCAGAGATGAGAGTATCCCAACACTAAATGTAAGGTGCAAATGTATAATTTCCTTGCTTATTTTGATTGAGGTGAAATGATCATTTGTTATAATTACTTTTATATTACTGTTAAATGACCCCTAACTTGTATTTTAATTGGTATAAAAGCTCATTTGCTTGAGGACAAGCAAATCTCAAGTGTAAGGGTATTTGATAAGGAAATATTTGTTACGCTTTTAGGGGGCCATTTAAGCCCTAAATCGTGATATTATGGTCAAATATTACCTGAAATCGTTTCTTTTGTCATTTTAGGTACTTTGGACAAGAATTCTGGAAAATGGAGCATTTTGGACGTTTTTGGAGTTAAAAGTGTAGAAAACGACAAAGTCATGAAACCAAGCTGGAAACAGTACCTGACGGCGTCAAAGGTCACAAGGTGACGCCGTCATTTGATGAATCAAAAGGAGGATAACTATTTGCACTTGATGCGCTAGAGAAAAGTTTGATGATTACAACGTGATGGCGTCACGTTATATTTCGAGTAGGCCGTCACGTGATACCACAAAGAGAGACGGCCCAGAAGACAACAACAAGAGACGGCGTCAAGAAGATTAATTGGGCATCAAGAAACCCTAATAACGGCGACTTGACGACGTCAGGATTCAAAACCTGACGTCGTCACCCTTGTAATTCTATATATAGTTTTGGATTTTTCATTTATTAGTGTGGAACTTTTGAGCAAAAAAACCCTAGCCGAATTTTACAGCTATTGTAAGGGTTTCATACCCTTCTTTCATCCATGTTCAATTAAAGATAAGTTAATCTTTTAATCATTCAATATGTCTATGTGTTGTTTGATTATCTTTTATGCTTGTCTTTCTTTTAACATGGTAGCTTAGGTTTTTTAGTGTTTGCTTAGATCTAATGAAACCTAGCTATTAATTATTGATTGTTGGTTTGTTTGATTGCATTGGGTGATTGATTTCGCATTAGGCTCGAGAAAACTGGTCGAACTCCTATATGGTAACTGGCTTGAACGTCTTGAGAAACGTATTCGGCTGTGTACACCGATGTTATTGGTTGTTTTTAATGCATAAGTGACTATTAAGGAGGCCATGATAGGATACTAAACGTGTCGTCATAGAAGAGATAGAAGCTTATAGAGTTGGGGAAGGACGTACACGCTCCCACGACTGGTATTAAGGAAAACAACCATTCATTCAAACAATTATAACAAACCAATTAATTAATAAGAGATAGCTAGGGAGTAGTGAAATCTAAGTAAACACATTTTCTCACTATAAGAAGTTCGCCAATTTACTTTTCTTGTAATTTTATTTTATTTGCATAAGTAGTAACTTTGGGTTAGTTGACTAGCAACTAATTCCGCCCACTCTTCCAACACCCGAGATTTTTACTTGCTTTCATAAAAACATAAAAATACAAAAAGAATCATCCCTCACCTTTAGACCTAGTTTACGTAGTTTTCAATCCTAACGACACTATTCCCCTAGAGAACGATCAATCCCCCAGTACTTGCCACTCATTATACTACACAGGTCAGGTACTCTGCCTGGTGGGGATTGCAAGCTTCTCAAGATCCCTTGAGAAGTAAAACCTTTTGCAAGGTTACAAAACAACGCATCATTGATTGCTTGTAAAAGCAAGTCTGAGATTGAATATACCAAGGGTCTGCTGAGAAAAGAGTTTGATTTAACGGAACTTGGTCCAACCAGGAAGATACTTGGTATGGAGATTATCAAGGATAGTGGTAGCCTAACCCTGAAGGTGTCTCAGTCGGGATACGTGCAGAAAATTCTGAATAAATTTAGAGTGGATAATGGCAAGTCAGTCTATGTACCATTAGCAGCACACTTCAATGTATCTTTAAAGGATTGTCCGTTGAGTGACTGAGATGTGGAAAGAATGAGTAAGGTACCGTATGCGAATTCTGTAGGTAGTTTAATGTACCTGATGGTTTGCACTAGACTAGATATTGCGTACACTATTAGCATTGTGAGCGGGTATTTGGCGAATCCATGCAAAAACCACTAGGAGGCCGTGAAATGAATTTTGAAGTACTTGAAGGGCACTGCTAATGTAGGTCTATTGCATGGTAGAGATCAAGGGAAACACATGGATGTTGACGGTTTCGTGGATGCAAATTATGCTAAAGACCCTGACAAGGGTAGGTCGATAACCGGGTACGCGTTTACGGTACATGGCCGTGTTGTGAGTTAGAAAGTAACTCTACAGCATGTTGTTGCATTATCTACTACAAAGGAGGAGTATATGGTGTTTACTGAAGCTGTTAAGGAAAGCATTTGGCTTAAAGGTCTACCAATCGAGCTTTGAGTAAACCTGAGGTCAGTGGTTTTGAAATGTGATAATCAAGGGGCAGTTCATCTCTCAAGAAATTCAATGTTTCATGAGAGGACGAAACATATCAACGTGAGGTATCACTTCATCAGGGAGGTCGTGGAGTCTAAAAAGATTGAAGTGGCAAAGATAGGCGCGAAAGATAATGCAGCTAATGCGTTTACAAAGGTGGTTCGAGGTCTGAAGTTCAAGTATTGCATGAAGATGCTTGGTGTCGGGGTTAACTAGTCTTGCTACTAAGGTGGAAATTGTTAGTATTAGTGTCTAAGCCTAGTTATTATTAAATACATACACGGGTTTGAATATTAAATACAGTTAAAATGGTAATATAAATATCAAATGATAAGTACGAGTTACTGTGATATGAAAATAAATATACGCGATTGTACTTATAACGACTCATGCAATTATAATTTAAAGTTTATATACGGATATCCGGAAAAACATTTTTTAAAAACTTTACGAAGTATATTTTAACTTCATCAATGCTCATTATGTGCTACTAAACTCGCACATTTTGTACAACATGATATCAATAGTTAAAGTTAAACAACAACTTCAACCTCAACATTAACATATATGTCAGCTACACAAAGTTAAATCTTTCATCCAATAAAATTTTTACAAAATATTAATTGATATTAATACATAATGAAAAACTCATGCATACTTATTAGTTGTACTTATACCACAATTTTCATGGGTAAATTCTTATATGTCCATATAGTTTTTTATTCGATGTCCCCGAAGGGACTATGTCCATATAGTAAACAAAAATTTTAAAATAAATTTGATTTATGTGTAAACCCATGTGATTAAAGAACCTTTGACCCAATAACATTACAAAAAGACACGCTTAAGAATCCAATACAAGGTCGATGCCATGGTTATATTTACAATTTCTGCTAACTATTTTTCTTACTTTCGCACATGTTGATGCTCTAACTTTTTGAAATATACATACGATTTTCTATTTTTAAACGATAATACTATATAATTAAATTTTTCTGGAAAAACCCCATGCTTGCACGGGTATTATAACTAGCTATTTTAATATACGAATTTGGATTGTTTTGTCGTTTGAATTCGGGCCATAATCCTTATCGTAATAAGTAGGTCATTAGAATTATTATCCGCATCATATTTGGGGCGGTTTGAATTATAAGAGTCCATTCGTCAAGTTATTTATTATCTTGAATTTGGTTGATACTTGGATAATAAGTTTGAAGTTGGACTATAATTCTTATTACTTAAGTTGGTCATTAGAATTTGAATTTGATATTTGAAATTTGAAGATCGAATTGGTGTTTGAAGACTTAATTATTATTAGGTCGTTTGGAATTTGTTCGATTATTGGGAATTTGTCAATTTGAAAATTTGGATCTTCNTAAGTAGGTCATTAGAATTATTATCCGCATCATATTTGGGGCGGTTTGAATTATAAGAGTCCATTCGTCAAGTTATTTATTATCTTGAATTTGGTTGATACTTGGATAATAAGTTTGAAGTTGGACTATAATTCTTATTACTTAAGTTGGTCATTAGAATTTGAATTTGATATTTGAAATTTGAAGATCGAATTGGTGTTTGAAGACTTAATTATTATTAGGTCGTTTGGAATTTGTTCGATTATTGGGAATTTGTCAATTTGAAAATTTGGATCTTCATTTGTCGGGCTTTTGAAGTTGTTTGCCCGAATTTGATTGTCTTTGTTAAAGATCGTTTGAGCCGATTTGTTTGTTCGGTTAGCCGTTTTAAATTTGTCGGTTAACGTTTGATTGTTCATTTTAAAGTTATCGGCATTTGCTTTGGATCGACTTGTTTTGGATTACTTTTGATAATCGATCGTTTGATTTGAATTTGGGTAGTATTGCTGGCGTTTCGAACTTTGAATTTGGCTAGTATCACTCGCGTTTGGAACTTTGAATTTGATTTGAAGCATGTGGAGAAGTTTAAGTCACGGCGGAGATTGTTAGAAAAGTGACTTAAACTTTAAGGGTTGTTTGGTAATTTGTGTGACTTGTCGTACAAGTTTGATTAGAATTTTTGGAAACTATTATATGACGGTTAGTTTAGCCTATTATAGGGTTTGTAGCTTTAGAATTCTTTGTGACTTTGGAATTTGTATTTGGTACCTTTGGAATTAGAAATCAGTACATTTGAATTAGAATTTTGTATTGGTAACTTTGAATTTGGTTTGGTATTTGATTTTGGTAATTTAATTAAAGCTTCCGCTTCGTTTGTCAAGTTTGTTTGTTTGTTTATTTCGTCTTTGATTAACCTACAGCGTTTTTGTTAAAACAATTTTGTAGTGAGTAATAGGGAAGGGAGATTACATGGTGTTTGTTCAAGCTAAAATAGCATCATTAATTCATTCAATTTAAGTGGATTTGAATCTCCTGTCTACGAAAAATATACTAGTATAAATGAAAGTAGCTTAAGCTTAGCAGACACGACATACTGTAGAAGGTTTTTGAAAATTACTTTTCTTTAACAAGAAAAAATCAGCACGTAACATAGTAAAACGTGACAAGTGGCGTACGATTGGAATCAAATAGCCTCACTCAAAGTGGATGAAAATAAAAAAAGCTAGGTGGTAATTCTAACCTGGTGGTTATATATAAAACGCTTCATTTCTCTCTTATGTTCATCCGATAAATGCGTATTGATTGTCCCACTGATGTATAGAACTATAAGCTGCACAAAATAAATATTTTTGTAAGATTTTATATTGAAACTAAATATGTTAAAAATTGATACGCAACTTTTGATAAACCACCTAGCTATATAATTTGACAGAACTTACAAGGGGTGGAAGATAAAACAAAGCACCAGCATTTTCAGCTGGCCAGTGACCATCTTTTGCTTGTATGGCACGATGCAGTCGGACTGCCTTTTTCACCGCCGTTGTGACCGCTTCATAATTCACTTCCTCCTCTTCACTCAACCTTGTCGGCGGTATACTTAGTAAGTCAATTCCACTCTCCTTGATCATCTACACAATATAGTAATTAACATCAACCATATCCATGTTGTTATTATAACCATTTTATTCTAAGATAAATGCATATGATATTCATAAAAGAAGAGTAGATTACTCAGCTACAATCACTGCCTACTCTACAGTTTACGCCTTTTTAATCCATGCAGTCTACCGTGAGACTTGATCACACAACCTTGTGGTTAATGGCGTAGTTTTAATTATCCATTTCCGGCCTACTTGAATTCACATCGATCCGTAGCTATTTTTATCGATGCAATTCGTCAATAGTTATTCAAAAGTGAGTAATAAATTTACCTGTATCTGCATGAGCAAATCACTAGATGCTTGGTAACCTTCCTTTTGCCGGTTTAAGAAATATTGGCGAGCTTTTCCAACCTGTTGTTTTTCTTCGGGAGTACCAGCATTAGGATGGAACTCCCAAATTTGACGTCCAACAAAGTTGTTGGTGCTAAACAAGTATGGATCGTTCCCTTCTGCTATTTTCAACTTCCACATTTTCGTTGTTTGTTACGTTAAGTTCTTTGTCTCAAAATTGTTGTCTACAGAAAAGACACGCAGTTTGAAGGGATCGGAGTAATATATATATATAGCTCAAAGAAAAAAAGGGTTACAGGTAGTACGGATCATATATATATATATATATATATATATATATATATATATATATATATATATATATATATATATATATATATATATATATATATATGGAAGGAATCAGGTACATTTTTAGATTTTAGTGCGGATGCTACGGACGAATTTCAGCCGTCCATCTAGTCAACCATAAGAAAAAGGCGGAGTGGCAGTATCGTAAATATCCCATCTTTTCTTAAATCGTTAATATCACAATAGCTTTTTTATTGAAAAAAATTCAAAAATATCTGAAAAAATTTAAAAAATAAAGAGGATAACAAATTATTAAGAATCGCTGAAAATTTTTTTTAAAAATAATCGTTTTCATCGTTAAAGGTATTATGATATTAGCTATGATTTTGACTTTTTTACAAAAGACAAGATCTGATCAGATCTTGTCTTTTGTAAAAAAGTCAAAATCATAGCTAATATCATAATACCTTTAACGATGAAAACGATTATTTTTAAAAAAAATTTTCAGCGATTCTTAATAATTTGTTATCCTCTTTATTTTTTAAATTTTTTCAGATATTTTTGAATTTTTTTCAATAAAAAAGCTATTGTGATATTAACGATTTAAGAAAAGATGGGATATTTACGATACTGCCACTCCGCCTTTTTCTTATGGTTGACTAGATGGACGGCTGAAATTCGTCCGTAGCATCCGCACTAAAATCTAAAAATGTACCTGATTCCTTCCATATATATATATATATATATATATATATATATATATATATATATATATATATATATATATATATATATATATATATATATATATATATATATGGAAGGAATCAGGTACATTTTTAGATTTTAGTGCGGATGCTACGGACGAATTTCAGCCGTCCATCTAGTCAACCATAAGAAAAAGGCGGAGTGGCAGTATCGTAAATATCCCATCTTTTCTTAAATCGTTAATATCACAATAGCTTTTTTATTGAAAAAAATTCAAAAATATCTGAAAAAATTTAAAAAATAAAGAGGATAACAAATTATTAAGAATCGCTGAAAATTTTTTTTAAAAATAATCGTTTTCATCGTTAAAGGTATTATGATATTAGCTATGATTTTGATATCACATAAACTTTATAAAAATTTTAATATCACAATAATTTTTTTACATGTAAAAAAACTTAATATCATGTTTTCTTAATATCAAAGTTAATTTTTTTTAATATCCCCGCAACTTTTCTTAATATCGTAATAAAAAAAACAATGATATTAAGTTTTTTACTAATATCAAAGTTAAATTTTTTAATATCAACGTAACTTTTCTTAATAACGTAATAAAAAAAGCAGTGATATTAAGTTTTTTACTAATATCAAAGTAACTTTTTAAGTAAAATCGTTAATATCACCGTAGAACTCATAATATCCTTAATATCAGGGTAGGACTCATAATTAAAAACAAAAAAAGTGCTCATAAAAATCTGAAAAAATAAAAAAAAAAATAAAGAAGACAACAATAGTAAGGATCCCTTAAAAGGAAAAAAATTAAAAAAATCATTTGCATGGTCAATTGGTACCGTGATGATAGCGCGTGTGTGTGATTAGATCTAGATCAGATCTGGATGATGGACGGTCTAGATCTATCCGTACGTCCGCACTAAAAAAAAGTATCCGCACGTGATCCTTTGCCTATATATATATATATATATATATATATATATATATATATATATATATATATATATATATATATATATATATATATATATATATATATATATACTAGTTTTCAAAGCCCGCCCGATGGGCGGGCATGCTTTGTAATTTACATTTTTATTTAGTTATGTACGGATATTAGAATTATAAGTTATTTATTAATAAGGAGACATTTACGACTTTTTTTTATTGTATTTGTCAATTTTAATTCATATTTAAGGACGTGGAGGTTAATTAACTTTTTGATGATATTAGTTTACGTTAAATATTTTCAAAATTGTAGGTATTTTTTCGTACATTGCGGTGCCAAATGCATGCGTTGCATTCAAAAGACAACTATGTTTGTTGTTGCAATCTTTAGTCCAAGTTGTTGTATAAACGAAACGGAGAAGGATCTATGTTCTTGTTACCGAGAGAAATCGAGCCTTTTTTGGTACGTATAATGTCTCTTATGACACTTTGGGGACACCAATTCCAAATACTAAAATCTAATTATATGTTACCTAAACCAAAATAATCACATATCAGTTTTTGAACTCAAACACCTCTTCGAATAACTGAATAACACAGATTTCAAAAGTAGGCGTTTTATACATCATATGTAAATTTATAGAGTTTATTTTCAACACTTAAATGACTACTTATTTTTGTATTTTGGTTCAAAAGACAACCACATAACACATTATCTTTTTTATTGTCCTGGTGATTTATGCTTCTACGATCAAGGTTTTTTTATTCTTTTTTTAAATCATGTGAACTTCATATTTTTGTGTCAGTATTATAATTGAAACTTTTATCAAATTATGCATTATATGTAGTTACATTTTTTTTTTTGAATGTATTAATTTTAATTTATGTTTAGTTGTATTTTTTAACGTTGTTTATCAGGCGGGCATGAGTTATAAATATCGTTGACATATTATTGTATAGCATAAGAATGGTGGTAAAACATGGCTGAAAAAGTGGACATGTGGAAAATTGTCCCACCCGATTGGCGGGCTAAACTTATGAATATTGTTGAAAAAAATAACTTAACGAATAATAAAATACAAACGTATCACTTTTTATATTGAATGCATTAACAATAAAAATAAATTAACATCAAGATTTATAGAACAATTAAAAATATTCAATTTTTTTTAAACAATATAATCATACAAAAACTAATCTAGATGAGCTAATGATCCATGTTGCCAAGCTATAACTACTGGGATACATTGCGTTTCTGTGTCTTGACTAAAAAATTGACTCCATGATTAGGCTTGTTCCCTTTAATTATGCAATAATAGGCACCTACAAACGGGTTAAAACATAAAAACAGGAAAAATGAAAAAAAATAAAAAATAAAAAGGCTAATTGGATAAAATACTAAAATGGGACAAATGTAAAGAGATGTGTGCATACCTTTTTATGGCGACAATCAGATTTAAAAGCAAATATTGTTGCATGCAGTCTGCAATCAAATCACCTGCAAAGCTTCATGACTAAACCATCTCTTGCAGGTTTTAGTTTTCTAGGTTGACTTGCAATCCCCAAGAACAACTCGACATATTGTAATTTTCTTTTGAAGTGAACCCTTTCGATTCCAATTCTAGAAAACAATCTTTAACCGACAGAACATGTACATACTCAATTGTATTTGAGTAAAGTTCCAAGCTTTCTGGCCTTTTCCAAACGCCTACCCCCTACAATTCATGACAAAAGCAACAATTTTAAACCTTTAATGCATAAAATTTCCAAAGTCACAGAAGATGATTATATTGTTTAAAATAATATTAAAGACACTAACTATTTACTAATAAAATGGACTAAAATGTTCAGCCCAGTCAATAGCTTTTTCACCAAAACCTGCCCATTTTGCCACCTCAACATTCTTGCTCATAAATCTAAAGGAGTTAAGGAGTCTTCATACATGCTCATAGATATCTTGCCGATAATTATGAATACATGAGATGTTAAGAAATGCATATAATAAGTACAAAATCTAACCTGAACCAAGAATGGTCTTCAAAACTTCAGCTCATGGAATAGTTGTAGTCTAAAAAGAAGATGCTTGAATAACCATTGCACCCCTCGTTCTACACTGATCATTTCGCGACACTTCAAGATCAATCTTGAAACCTTTTGAGGTCAAGCATAGCTGCTTTTGATCACGGGATTGTGACTAAAAAAGCCAGGCCAAATATTGTGACCGAATCCCAGAGCTAAAATGATAGCAAGCGCAAGAATGACAAATAGCTTCAGAGTAACACCCATTGCATGTTTAGCTTTATTGATATTCTTAGCTCCCAGCTCATTTGAAAGGTGTGTGGTGACAAGTTAATAACATTGTTAAATATGGTGAAGTTTAAAGAGAAAATGTTCTTTTTATTTTATGTTTTTTTTTTTATTATTATTATTTTTTTTTTAATTCAGATGATCAGATCTAACCTTGCAGCTGCACTGAGCCCATACGTACACATATAATCAGTTAATTAACATAAGAGACATGTCAGTAACCTTGCATTTATTTCAATAAAAAGGCATATGATTAAAAAAAAACATTTATAACAGTTAAAATAGAAGTTATTATACCTTCTGATGTGATGAGTTTCAGTCTGTCATTTTGAAAAAAAACTCTCAAATTGTTTTACTTTATTTCCATCATAAATCTCTAAATATTTCTCATAAGCATGTGCGGAAGCTGCATAATTGTCGTTGCATACTATAAGACCACAAAAAAGATGCCACATACTATAAGACCACATATAATTAACATAAATACTAAAAATGATATAGGCATAATCCTATAGGCACCCACCTTGAGTGCATTTTCGCCCATGTTGGGTACACCCACACGAATGGTCTGACATGTTGCAGGCACTACCACTCCCACTCCCACTCCCACTGCTACTGCCACTGCCACTGCTGCTACTACTACTGCTGCTGCTGCTACTACTACTACAACATGATACAATATTAATATTAAACATAGCAACCAAACACCCCTTGACAACAAAAAAAGAAACCAAACTACACTTTGGACAGCTAAATCAACAACCAAACACCCCGTACAACATGATACAATATTAATATTAAACATAGCAACCAAACACCCCTTGACAACAAAAAAAAGAAACCAAACTACACTTTGGACAGCTAAATCAGCAACCAAACACCCCTTTGACGGTAAGAACATCAACCAATCACCCATAGAAAATCAAAAAATAAAATTAAATGTCACCAAATGCTAACCTGCTTGTCGAGCATTCTTGAGAAATCCCTGAGATTTGTGATGGTTTGTAGCATTTCACTAATGAGATTTGCTTACTTTGGTTGGTGCCTTTGGTTTGATCTCAACCGGCTCCCACTGTTTCACAGCTTCCTCAGATTTTTCCACTTCTGATATAGCTACCACTTCTTCAAATTCAAAGATCCACGTGCATAAGATCGTGTGGGCTGAAGTCAGTTGCAAAAAGGAACGTTTGAAAAGCATATGGAAACAACACACATTCTTATTCACCCTTGAACATTGCATTATTCAGTGATAAAGTTTAACATGCGATGTGTATGTTGGCAGTGCGGTAAGTGTGAGAATCGTACATGACCAATAGAATATGTTTCTTTAAAAAACACTATTAATGATTGTTAGTTATATGAATTAAGCTGATGGTAATAGAGGCACATATTAAAAGTAGAGAGCAAAATGTGTATTAGGAGCAGCAAAACGACCTTCAAACTATAAGAAGATCAATAAACCCATGCGCCAAATTTTCATTATGTATCTGCAAAAATTACAATGTAACCTTA
The DNA here is from genome assembly GCA_014162995.1 of Artemisia annua. Lineage (NCBI taxonomy): Eukaryota > Viridiplantae > Streptophyta > Magnoliopsida > Asterales > Asteraceae > Artemisia > Artemisia annua. The sequence continues at coordinate 26,899 of LBNU01005987.1, read as the reverse complement.
GAAGACGGCCTTTGAAATTGCAAAAACTAAAGAAATATGTGAATTATAACTTAATATTTTCTACGATAAAAGTAAACCTGAGCTTCTTGTTCGGCCTTTCATTATGAATTTTAGATGAAAGAACCCATACCTGATCTACATTATAAGTACTAACCTCGTGTCATCAAGGGCATGTCCAACTCCATGTACAAATACATGTATATTAGAGGAAATACACATATATCCTATATCACCAACTGATACGCTATATTTAAGACATGCATTATTATAAGACCAGGTAAGAATCACATATTAACACTAACCCATTATTTCATTTTTATCTTCACCTTCAGAAATAGTTGAGGTCAAGAGTTGGAACAACTGTGTGCAATTAATTCTTCTTCAGTTTTCTTCTCTTAACCTACTCATGTTTGTGCTCGTATACCCACTTAGTAAGATATTTTATTGGATCCAATGGCACCATTCACCGTTCACCTAGAAAAGCTAATCCACCGTTCAAGCTTTGAGCCATAGACGATGCTGAATTATTAGCAAAAGAATTTGACGGTCAATCTCGTCATAAAACTTTATGTGGCTCGCGGTATCGTTAGTATGTATATATATGTACCATCAGTCACAATTTAGTTTTTTCAAAAAAAAAAGATGGTTTTAATCTCTTACCCTCAAATCAATTGCTAAAGGGGAATGTGCAGACTCAACTTGCTTGTGAGCTGCACTTGTTTGTTCGATCATTCCCTTTTGAAATATAGCATTCAGTTGATCAAACATGGCTTTAGAAGACATTTCAAAGGTCGGAACGATAGAAGCCTCCGTGAAACTTCAGTTCATAGATGCCTTTGTCATTGAGCCATAAGTTATATATCAATACCTTTGTTCCATCTTACTTCGATCTCAAGATTTTTAGCTCAATCTACATATCTATACCACAGGTGTATGTGCTTAGCAAGGTTATGATAGTTGATGACAACATAGTCACTGTTGGATCTGCTAATATTTTGACATCCTATATTAAGATTTTAGAACTTGAGCTAAAACTTGTTAAAATTGACCCAACTCATCAATGAAGGACAAATATTCACTCAACCCCCTAACATGCACATTATGGCACCTTTATTAATCCAAAAGAAAAAGCTTACTAACCGAGAGTCGATGCAGCCCTACTTATTTTCGCTGCAAAATAACGTACAACATCCATCAGTTCCTTAATATCCAATTTCATTAGACTGGAACCAACTCTTTATAGCCCTTGTTTGAGTTCTTCAAACGTTATTGTGCCAATTTTGTCGGCGTCGATCATTGATGACGTGGGATTGCGACCACGCAACAGGTTTTACCTCTCAAGGGATCTTGAGAAGCTTGCAATCCCACCAGGCAGTGTACCTGGTCGGTGTAGTATAATGTAGTGGTAAGTACGGGGGATTGATCGTTCTCTTACAGGGAATAGTGTTCATTAGGATAGAAAAACTACTCTAAAAGGTCTAAGGGTGAAGGAAGATTATTTTTGT
>LBNU01005987.1:0-14809 GCA_014162995.1 Artemisia annua | reverse complement strand
CATATATATATATATATATATATATATATATATATATATATATATATATATATATATATATATATATATATATATATATATATATATATATATATATAGGTAATGGATCCGCGCGGATTGGATTTTAAGTAAGGATGGTGCGGATTAATATCATAGTAATATTCAAACAAAAAAAATTCAAAAAAATCTAAAAAAAAAGAGGACAAAAAATTATTAAGTATCACAGAAAAAAAATTCAAAAAAGAATCGTTTTCTTGGTTAAAATGTATTATGATACTATGGTTTTTTTTAATATCACTCTAACACTCATACTTTTTTTTTTTGAATTTTTTAATATCACCTTAAGTTTTTTAATATCGTAATAAAAAAAGGCAATAATATTAAGTTTTTTACTAATATCAAAGTAACTTTTTTAATATCACGGTTCATTTTTAGATGTAAAAAAGCTTAATATCACGTTGGTTTTATAATATCGCCGTAACTATCATAAGTTTTTAATATCACGCTTCATTTTTACGTGTAAAGAAAGATTAATATCACGTTGGTTTTATAATATCACCGTAACTATCATAAAACCCTTTCATAATATCCTTAATATCACGGTAGGACTTATAATAATAATAATAATAAAAAAAGTGCTCAGAAAAATCTGAAAAAATAAAAAAGTAAAGAAGACAATAATAATAAGGATCGCTCAAAAGGGAAAAAAAATCATTTTAATTGTCAATTTGTACTGTGATCGTTGCGTCAGATCTTGATTTTTTTTTTTATAAAAGTCACATCACTCCTCTTTTTTTTTTTTTTTTTTTTTTTTTTTTTTTTTTTTTTTTTTTTTTNAAAAAAAAAAAAAAAAAAAAAAAAAAAAAAAAAAAAAAAAAAAAAAAAAAAAAAAAAAGACAAAGCATTTATATATGTTAATATGATCATTTAATACCTGTAGGCCCAACATTTAATTTAGGCTCATCTAGCATTTGGGTTTTAAGTGTATTTAGTTTCTATTTATTGTTACCTAACTTCTTCATTGAATTCGATAAATACATTTTCAGTATTCCTTCTAGATTGTTTCGTTTTGTGGCCGATCGTTAGCTATTTAAATTGGAATATGTTCGGTTGGTTCTTCTCTGTCTGACGTGTATGTTTAAACGTATTAATGAAAAAGTGATTTCCTAGGTTTCACAGGATCATGCATTTGTAAAAGTAAAAAATTTCCAGCATAGACGCTTTGAAAGTTGTTTCACCATTTTCTACCCTAGAATATTGTGTTACCAAAAACTACTTAGCGCGCAAAATATATCTGTGCGTCCTTTAATTCGCGCACGGTAATTTAAAACCATACACGTACCTTTTGTGTGTGTGTGTGTCTAGATTCAATACGATTGTGACGGGCGGAAGTGCAAGCAAAACTACTTTGCTCACCCTCCTCATTTGCGGGCTAAAATAATTTAAGGATATTACCGGGTGTTGACACGTGGACATGCAAGCAATTTTGTTTGCTCACCCTCCCCATTCGTGCCCTATAATTATTTAAAGGAAGATACGGTGTTGACACGTGAAGTACAAGCAAACTTATTTGCTCACCCACAAATTTGCACGCTTAGTTGTGTTTAAATTTGAGGGGGCTAAACTACTTTGCTCACCCTCCCCATTTGCGGGCTAAAATAATTTAAGGATATTACCGGGTGTTGACACATGGACATGCAAGCAATTTTGTTTGCTCACCCTCCCCATTTGCGCCCTATAATTATTTAAAGGAAGATACTCGGTGTTGACACGTGAAAGTACAAGCAAACTTATTTGCTCACCCACAAATTTGCGCGCTTAGTTGTGTTTAAATTTAAGGGAGATTTACATACAAAAAAAAAGAAAAAAAAAAAAAAAGAAAAAAAAAATTACATATTTCCTCAAACACAAATTTTCAATATATGATGTACAATGCTATTAAAGTATTTTTAATGCATGATGTACAGTGCTATTAAAGTAAGGTTTGGAGAAATATATAAATATTGATGTTTTTTTAGAATATATATGTAAATGCCCCTTAATTTAAAAATGACTACGCATTTGGAAGAGGTAAATAAGGACTGGCATTTGTTCATATGATTGACAGTATTTATTTTTTTATTTTTTTATTATTACTTTTTATTGGGTATGTTTTTGTATGTGTTGTAAATGTGAGGATGAGTGGTAGAAGAAAGAAGTTATGTAGCGTTTGGTATGTTGTAATCAAAGTAGGAATAGAAAGGTTATTACGGTAGAATGAAAAAATCTTGTTTGTTTACACATTTACAATGTAATGATTCATTGCAAGGAATGACTCATTACGCCATTTTCATTCCTTAGGGGTCCCTTCATTTTTTTTCATTATATCTTGTAATGGAATGAAAATTACAAAAAAGTCCATCATTAACTAACCACATTAAATAAACTTCCTATAATCAATGGCATTTTTTTTTTTTTTTTAATCGATTCCATTACATCTATCTTACCAACCAAACATGATTAATAACATTAATGAATCATTACATCGCATCATTCATTCCATTACACCGTTTATTCTATTCATTTGATATTTCATTCCTTCCTACCAAACGAACCCTTAATGAATGAAGAATTGCTAGCAGTAATGTAATGAAAGTTTTTCAATTGTCCTCTAACAATTAATGAAATCTTTAAAAGAAAGAAATTTCATATTTACCCAATTTAAATATCATAATTCTATAATTATCTAAAACATGTTTTAACTATATTGTACGTTATGCATTCAAAATCTGTATTTTGAGTATATATGGCATTTTGATGTTTATATTAGATATCTATGGAATTATCTCTTTTAAAAAAATAATGCAAGGTGTCATTTGTTTATTAACAGACTCAGAATTTGATTTTGATTCACACATCTAAATCTGAATCTGGGTCAGAATACTTTGAATCAGAATCTAATAATGTTGTTTGTTTTTTTTGAGCATTTGCATGATTTTAATACAAAACTAGGCTATAAATCATTAAGACGTAACAATATCTCTTTTCATGTCTTGTTAGGCAAGAGATTTAAACCTCTTAACACCTCTAAACAAAGGGAAAAAAAACAAACACCTTTAATTTTCAAAAGCTCTAAACGATTCTTATTTATAGGTCATTAAAGGGTATTAAGTGATTTTATTAGAAAAACAAACACAACCTAAACGTTTGACCCTAAGCACAAAATGGTTAGATCCATAATGTATAAGTTTTCATGCATCTAGTACACGAAGGTAAGATACTATGAAAATGTGAAATCTTGGAAATCAGACATTTCAATTCGCTTGTGCGAGCAAAAGGGTAGGCGATCAAATACATTTGCTAGGCATGTATATTTTTTTTAATAATTAAACGACTCATCCCTATTGTGACACGTATGGGGTAGCGTGCAAATGAGGATGGCGGGCAAATGAATTTGCGCTCGCAGTAGATAATGATAATGTAAAAAAATAATGTCGATTTTGGTTATTTGGTTTAATAGGAGTAGATAATGGTAATTTTGTTTTTGTAAAAGGTTAGTGGGTCTGTTGATATATCATATACACTAAAAAGTGAATGATCATGAATATTATTTAGGGGTATTTCTACAAATGCCCCACCAAGTACAATGTGCTAACNTTTTTTTTTTTTTTTTTTTTTCTTTTTTTTTTTTTTTTTTTTTTTTTTTTTTTTTTTTTTTTTTTTTTGTCCATGCTAAATTACAAATATACCCTCAGTCACTCTCCCTCTCTTATATCCTTGACTTCCAAAACAACATATCCTTATTCTTTTACAGTATATTTGTTACTACCGCCAATAATTTGTTCTGTTAAAAAAAGAAAAAAAAAACACGAGTGAATATTGACTTGCAATCAATGTTGCAAAAATCGTGAATCGGTACTGAGGCGGTCCGGGGCCGATTAGCGATTTTTTACCGATTAATTGGCCGATTTTCTTGACTCGGCCGATTAATCGGCCGATTTCCGTGGAATTCTCTCCAAGGTCCTGGGCCGATTACCGATTAATCGGCCGATTCGGCCGATTTTTGCAACACTGCTTGCAATAATTGAATTTATATAGATATACATACTTGGAGCCATTAGATCTTCATAAATAATACAGATCTAAGATCTTGTTGCTCCGATTTCACATTTCTGTAACATTGTCTTATAGTGTATGGCATACCTCATTTTGCTGGATTATAGACTTATTTTAGAAACACTTTTTTCAGCTTAACCACCCACCACTACCATCGATATCCCACCACTGCCATAACTTCAGTTTTGTCCAAGACTGCTCTCACCAGCATCTATAGAAGCTGCCGCCGCCGCAATCTGCAGAAGCTGCCATCGCCACCATCTTTGTTCCTTAAATGGTTTTTAAGTGGTTTTCAGATCTGGGGGATGATGAGGCGAAAAGTGTTACACTTTTAGGGGGTCATTAAAGCCCTAAGTCGTAATAATTTGATCAAATATTGCCTCAAATCGTTCCTTTTATCATTTTAGGTACTTTGGAGAAGAAATCTGGAAAAGGAAGCATTTTGGATGTTTTTGGAGCATAAAAGTGAAGAAAACGACAAAGTCCCAAAATATGTTGTAAACGGCGTCACGACTTAACAGGTGACGGCGTCAAGTGTTGACAAAGAGGTGTATATGAAGATTACACATGACGCGCCAGAAAGAATTTGAAGGTTGAAGATGACGGCGTCACCCTTTATGGCGTCCAAGGTGGTCATGTTTTATTATAAAGAGAGACGGCCCAGAACCTTTTACAACCAGACGACGTCAAGAGTAGATCTAGGCCATCAAGGAACCCTAATCGCGGTGAGATGACGGCGTCACGGGCATAAGGTGACGCCGTCAAGTTGTAAAATCTATATATACTTTTCTATTTTTCATTCATTAGAGGATGAACCTTTGGTGCAACTTTAGGGATAAACCCTAGGTCGAATTTCACATACTTTTCAAGGGTTTTTCACCCTTGTTTCATCCATGCTTAATTAAAGATAAGTCTTCCTTCAAATCAATCAATATGTCTATGTGTTGTTTGATTATATCTTATGATGGTCTTTACATTAACATGCTAGGCTAGGTTATCTTTGTGTTTGCTTAGATGTAATGAAACCTAGCTATTGATTATTGATTGATTGTTTGTTGTTAATTGTTGTTGGATGAATGATATCAATGTTAGGCTTAAGAAAACTGGCTAACTTCCAATTGGTAACTTGCTTGATGTCTTAAGAAACATGAATCGGATGTGTACTATGATTAATTAGTTGTGTTTAATGCATAAGTGACTACTAAGGAGGCCATGGTTTGGATACTTAACGTGTCGCCATAGGAAGAGGTAGAAGCTTATAGAGTTGGGGAAGGATGTACACAGCCCCACGACTAGTATTAAGGAATACAACCCGTCATCCACGCAATTATAACAAACTAATCAATCAATGAAAGATAGCTAGGGAGTAGTGAAACCTAAGTAAACACATTTTTCTCCATATAAGTTTTCCTCACATTTACTTTCTTGTTATTTTATTTTTTATTGAATTTGTAGTTATTTGAGTTAGTTGACTAGCAACTAATTCCGCTCACTCCTTCAAAAACCGAGATTTTTACTGCTTTAATAAAATATAAAAATACAAAAAGAATCATCCTTCACCCTTAGACCTAATTAGAGTAGTTTTCAATCCTAACGAACACTATTCCCTGTGGAGAACGATCAATCCCCCGGTACTTGCCACTACACTATACTACATCGGTCAGGTACACTGCCTTGTGGGGATTGCAAGCTTCTCAAGATCCCTTGAGAGGTAAAACATTTTGCATAGACCGCAATCCACGCATTAGATTCCTTTCTAGTGAGATTTTTATTTTATTTTTATAGGTTTTCTTTAGTCTATCTTATTTCTTCGTTCCTTTGTTCGTAACCATTACCATCCGACATCATGGAAGGTGGTAATATCCTTGATCCCATCAACCCACAACAACAAAACCCACCACAACCAAACCAACCTCCTAAAGCCCGCACTTTAGGAGAGTATTCCCGACCTAGCCACAAAGGCTATCGAAACACCATTGAGCTCACTCAAGGAGCCAATGTGTCTCCCTTGCGATCCGACACCATCCGGTTGGTGCAAAGCGGATGTACGTTCCATGGACTTCGTTCCGAAGATCCAAATCAACATCTCAAGGACTTCCTTAAGATTGTAGATTCCATAGACCTTGATGTTGAAACTCGAGAGACGACCCGATTACGTCTCTTCCAATTCTCTCTGCGAGACCAAGCTAGTCAATGGCTTGAACGTCTACCCGCAGGATCCATCACCTCTTGGGATGATCTGACCACTCGTTTCCTTGCTCAATTTTTCCCACCGGGAAGAACCACCAAGCTAAGGAATGATATCTTGATGTTCCAATAACGTCAAGGCAAAATCCTCTACGAGGCATGGACTCGATTCAAGGACTTACTCCAAAAAGTCCCTCATCATGGCATAGATCTTTGGCTCCAAATCCAAATCTTCTATGACCATATCAATCTCTCCACGAGGCAAACAATTGACCATGTGGCCGGTGGTAGGCTACGTGATCGAAGTGCTGAGGAATCATGGGAACTCATAGAAGATCTTGCTCTCTATGACAACGAAAGTTGGAATGATCCCCGTGATTTGAACAAAACGGTCAAGGCAATATCTTTGCCTTCGAATAATTCAAGCACTTCCGACCGTAGGATCATGGAACTTGAAGACCAAGTCAAGTATCTCATGAAATCCTACGAAGCTCCTAAACCTTCAAGCCAAGTGAATAAAATCACTTCTTCATGTGAGTATTGTAGTGGTCCCCACGACACTCGTGATTGCACGGAACTCCCCGAACAAGCTTTTGCGGACTACGCATCCTCGCGTACTGACGGAGCGGGAGACAAGTGGTACACTTTCAAACCCGAGCCAAACCCTTACGGTGATTCATACAACCCTTCTTGGAGAAATCACCCGAACCTTAGGTGGAAGCAAAACCAAAACATGCCCCAAAACAATTCTTCCAATCCACCTAACCGTACTTTCAACAACAATCCTTCCAACAACTATGGTAGTACCAATAATTTTGAAGGATTGATGTCCAAATTTATGGCATCTCAAGAAGCTCGTATGGCTAAATTCGAATCCGAATTCAATCAACAACAAACGGAGATGACCAATAAAATTGACAACTTGTTGAAAGCCCTCAACAACTAAGTGTTGTCACCTCCAAATAAGGACGCTAGGAACACAAGTAGCGGACCCCAAATTAAGGACCCTCATCATCCAAACATGTCCACTTTGTCAACGTTGTCATTATTAAGCCAATCGATCAGAATAGGGAAGAAGATGATAAGGATGAAGTTGGAATAGAAATTGAACCTAAAGATGAGGTTAAGGAAGTTGAGGATAATAAGGAAGATAAGGTAGAGGAAGTAGAAAATGTAGAGGACTACTTCGATAGGTTACCTACTAAGGAAGAACGGGCATACCATAAGGATCTATTCGATGACCCCGAGATACCATACTTTCTAGGTTCACCAATCATCAAAGCGGGCGATCCATCCAATATCAACATACCATGCAACATTGGGCATGTGCATGTGTGGAAAGCCTACATCGATCTTAAATCTCCCATAAACATTATGACTAGGATCCACTACAATTGGATAATGAAAAAGCAACTTGGACCTAGGATATTTCCCAACACGGGTTGGATGAGTAACTTTGTGGGAAGAGTAAAAGGATTGCACATTTTTGTAGGAAACTTCACATATGTTACCGACTTTGTGATTGTAGAAGATATTCGTCCGGTAATAGACAGTTGCCTAACTCAAGTAGTGTTTGGAAAGCCGTTTGTTGAGGCCTCTAAAATGAATTATGACCCGTCTCTAAGGATAGTTAGATTCAAGGATGAGACCGATGAGATAGCCTACCAAATGCCATATAAGATTGAGCAATTTCGGCTTTTATCAAACATCGAGAAGGAGCATAAGCAAGCGGTCTACTATAGGAATGATGAGGATAGACGTAGAGGAGTAGACTATGTTATGGGTAGAATATTTGGTTTCTATAAAGAATTCTTGCAACTAGGTCCGGAATACAAAACTAGGGTCGAGGATGACCTAGAGAACGTGACCAACGATGGATTCACGTAATAGTGCGTGACTTTGAGTCTAGCTACAAGACTCGTTAATAAAGAAAAGCGCTTCTTGGGAGGCAACCCAAGCTTTATTTGTTTATTTGTTTGTTTTTATTTGCTTCCGTATGTATGTTTTATTTATATTGTTTATAATTCATGTTTAAATTAAATTGTGAAAATGCTTTATTTTGTTTTTAACTTCGTCTTAACTACATATAAAGGTATTTTGCAAAAGATAAGTGTAAGGGAAATCCAAATTTGTTTATAAGAAAAAAATTGAACATGAATCATAACAATATTAAATTAGCATACATATTAGTATTTGTTTGAGTCAAATGCTTGTATCGAGTCATAATGAATATTTTGCAAAAATTCCAGGAATTAAGGTATAGCTTTTTCTTGAAATTTTCCGGAAACTAAACATAAGATTTCTGTCAGAACACTCTGACGACGTTAGGCCTTATAACCTGACGGCGTCAGGTGTAAAATTATGGAAAATTTTTTGCAAGTTTTGTTTTTCTGCCAGAACCGTAATGTTTTATCAAATCTTTAACTTATAAACTCCAGGAATCTGCAAATATTCATTCCACAAGCATTATATCTTTATTTTTTTCTAGGATTTTATTTTATGTAGATTTTACCGCCGATATTATGCAAGGTTTCTTGTTTTTTTTTCCAGGTTTAACAGGTTATATTGGACAAGAAGATGATTTATATTTCGGAAGGGAAGCTTTGTACGTTCATTTTCTTGGAGGAGGATCTAACCATGTTACCACATTATCGGCACCGAACGAATCAGGGGAGTATTTGTTTCATTCTTTTACCTTCTTCGTGTAGTTTGATTACTACATGATAAGAGGCATTAGGATAACCCTTGTTTTACACATGTTTATATAATTACATTGACTTCATTGGTCAAGTAATTTTCCCACACCTTTGCGATATACCCATCTTTGGTACACGATACCCCTAGTACACCCCTCAGAGCCTATCTTTTTCGTTTCTAACTTTAAGCATTTTACTTAAAGGAAGAATTTGTTTACAATCTACCCCAAATGTACACCCAAATCGCCTTAGCCTACCTTGTATGCACTCATCTTTAGTGCATTATTGTGATGACATTTGTTTAGACCCCTAGTTAATTATCTAATTGATTACATGGTTGCTAAGTCGAGTCATATCCTGTATATATTGTTTTGGGACGATTGGGACTCATGGGTAAAGTACTAGTGTTATGGAGTAATGGGGAAGAACACCAATTATTACCCCCATATGTGCGTAAATGTTTTAAAGTACTCCAAGTGTTTTGATTATCTTAATTCGAGTCATTAGAATAGTTATTTGTAAAGTATGTAAAAGTTCAAGTGTAAGGGGAGAACCAAGGCCCCTATGATGTATTATTTTGGATGGTATGGCAAGAGTGTATGCGGAAAAAAAATAGAAAAAGAAAAGAGAAAAACATACGGACTACCATCCCATTTCCTTTTATGTTTCTTTTTATGTTTATGTTCTTGTTATTTCATTTTTAGCTTAAGTCGAGTCGAGTCTTGGCTTAGCAACGCCACATTGTACATGTAATTAACCAAGATTATTAACTCGCCACCAGTAAAAATATCCTTTATCCAACAAAACCGTGTTTATCATATCCCTACACCTCATGTTACAACCCTTTGAAAAGCCCTCTTTGATAGTCTATCCTAGGTGCTTACGCCTAGTGGTGGAGGTTTTTGATCCTTTCCCAAGCCTATGGTAATCTATGTGCTATGACAGGTAGTGAGAGATATTTTCCATTTCCATTTAGTTATATAGGTTTATAACACCCGACGAGGGGGATGCTATGAGTATCCAAACACTATTTGTGAGGTGCTAAGTGTATACCATCTCCATGCTTATTTTGATTGAAAGTGGAACGATCATTTGTGTAATTACTTTTATATCTATGTTAACATGAACCCCTCACGCTTGTATTTTGATTAGAATAAAAGCGCATTTACTTGTAAGGAGCACAGGCAACATCTCAAGTGTAACGGGTATTTGTGAGGCGAAAAGTGTTACGCTTTTAGGCGGGTCATTGAAAAGCCCTAAGTCGTAATAATTTGATCAAATATTGCCTCAAATCGTTCCTTTTGTCATTTTAGGTACTTTGGAGAAGAAATCTGGAAAAGGAAGCACTTTGGACGTTTTTGGAGCATAAAAGTGAAGAAAACGACAAAGTCCCAAAATATGCTGTAAACAGTACCTGACGGCGTCATGCCTTAACAGATGACGGCATCAAGTGTTGACAAAGAAGTGGATATGAAGATTACACATGACGCGCCAGAAAGAATTTGAAGGTTGAAAATGACGGCGTCACCCTTTATGGCGTCCAAGGTGGTCACGTTTTATTATAAAGAGAGACGGCCCAGAACCTTTTACAACCAGACGGCGTCAAGAGTAGATTTAGGCCATCAAGGAACCCTAATCGCGGTGAGATGACGGCGTCACGGGCATAAGGTGACGCCGTCAAGTTGTAAAATCTGACGCCGTCAAGTTGTAAAATCTATATATACTTTTCTATTTTTCATTCATTAGAGGAGGAACCTTTGGTGCAACTTTTGGGATAAACCCTAGGTCGAATTTCACATACTTTTCAAGGGTTTTTCACCCTTGTTTCATCCATGCTTAATTAAAGATAAGTCTTCCTTCAAATCAATCAATATGTCTATGTGTTGTTTGATTATATCTTATGATTGTCTTTACATTAACATGCTAGGCTAGGTTATCTTTGTGTTTGCTTAGATGTAATGAAACCTAGCTATTGATTATTGATTGATTGTTTGTTGTTAATTGTTGTTGGATGAATGATATCAATGTTAGGCTTAAGAAAACTGGCTAACTTCCAATTGGTAACTTGCTTGATGTCTTAAGAAACATGAATCGGATGTGTACTATGATTAATTAGTTGTGTTTAATGCATAAGTGACTACTAAGGAGGCCATAGTTTGGATACTTAACGTGTCGCCATAGGCAGAGGTAGAAGCTTATATAGTTGGGGAAGGATGTACACAGCCCCACGACTAGTATTAAGGAATACAACCCGTCATCCACGCAATTATAACAAACTAATCAATCAATGAAAGATAGCTAGGGAGTAGTGAAACCTAAGTAAACACATTTTTCTCCATATAAGTTTTCCTCACATTTACTTTCTTGTTATTTTATTTTTTATTGCATTTGTAGTTATTTGAGTTAGTTGACTAGCAACTAATTCCGCCCACTCCTTCAAAAACTGAGATTTTTACTGCTTTAATAAAATATAAAAATACAAAAAGAATCATCCTTCACCCTTAGACCTAATTAGAGTAGTTTTCAATCCTAACGAACACTATTCCCTGTGGAGAACGATCAATCCCCTGGTACTTGCCACTACACTATACTACATCGGTCAGGTACACTGCCTGGTGGGGATTGCAAGCTTCTCAAGATCCCTTGAGAGGTAAAATATTTTGCGTAGACCGCAATCCACGCATCAGGGGAAAATAATGATTTTAAAGATGGGAATCAAGGGTTTTGTCTTAAAGATGGTTTCAAGATCTGGGAAAAATAAGTGGTAAAAATAAGGTTGTTCCTAAAGGTATGACTTGTCGGAGTAGGTTTTTGGTTATCATGATTTTGATCGGGCTGTTTTGTTTAGATAGATCTGTGTGTTGTGTAGAAGTGATGGTGATTTGTGATAGGATTTGGAAGATGAGTTTTTTCAAGCTAATGTATGTGTTAGATTTTTTGATATGGTGATATAATGATCTATCTTTATTTTGTTATTGATTTATGATCTTATAGCGATAGTGATGTATCAGATATTTAGATTGTATCAATTGTTAAATTTTGTCTAGTTACTCGTGTTTTTTAGATCTTGTTTAATGGTTCTATTGTTTTATATGGATTTACACCACAAGGTTTTGTGTCAGTTTAATTCAACAAGATTGATTCAACAAAATTGTAGATGCAAGACTTGATTAATTTCCGGCTGTTGTGATGGTGGTGGTGAAAGAGGAGGTGGGCAGAGAGAGAGATGGGGGAAGGAGAAGGGGTTAAAATAGAGATAGTGATTGAAGGTATATTTGTAATCTAGTATGGTACAAAATTGAAAAAAAAACTACCCAGTCGCCCAAGAAATAGTGGGCCCAGTCACTCAAGAAAGTATATGTTATACTAGTACAATGATAGGGACACTTGGCAGATTTGTGTGATATCCGCCCAAGGTGTTAGAGTGACCATCTCACTTTGGGGTATTTGAAGAACTTTTTTTATTTTGGGGCACTAGGGGTTAACACATTGTACTTGGTGGGGTATTTGTAGAATTACCCCTATTATTTAAGTGATTGTTGGCACTGAATTAATTATTGGATACAATGTAACAACCCACTAATTTCCCCCTTAGGTTAGAAATGCCTTACTAAGTTAACTTAGGCCCTCACTAAGCACAATCTAGGTTAGAAATGCCTTTAGGATTTTTCCCGAGCCAAATTTTTGCTTTACTATATCTTATTAACCTAACTAACCCTTAGACAAGCTCACGTATCTACCAAAGCCAACCAACACTATGTTTACTTGATGTAAACATCCCGGTATGTCAAGTCAAGGTTATAAACATATTTTCACTAAGAAAACCATCACTCTAGTACTCTATGCTTATTTGAAAACCCTAACTGCACCTATGTGTTTACGGTTATCTTTAAAACCCTAATTGCCTATCTGAATCAACTTAATAGTCTTTAAAGCTTAGGTATAAGTTACAATAGCAACCTTAGGATATATTAGACTCCCTAGACCATAGTACAACACCCTACAACTTAGGTACAAGTCTTATATGCATAAAACCCTAAATAGGTTATAACTTCCCGAAAACTAGGTATAACTTTCCCAAATCTTTACCATAAGCTACCATCACTTAGTATAAGCCCCCTAGGACTTAGAATTAGTCATTAGACACTCATAGGACACCAAATTAGGCACTAAACCCTAGGATAAACCTAAAACTCTCACTAGAAAAAACTAGGTTAAAACTATACCTAAAACCTTAAAACTAGCTACTATACTATTCCTAAACTACCAAACAAGCAACCTTGCACCTCTATATAACTAAGCAAGCACCCTAGCACCTCCAAGCACCCAAGCAAGGATGTGCATCACCTTTTTGTCACCTTCTTCTCCAAACCACCTCCTTCGACTCACCATGGCCACAACCGACCTACTAGCGCCCCCTAGCTACTCCTAGCTTCTCCTCGTCACNTTGCACCTCTATATAACTAAGCAAGCACCCTAGCACCTCCAAGCACCCAAGCAAGGATGTGCATCACCTTTTTGTCACCTTCTTCTCCAAACCACCTCCTTCGACTCACCATGGCCACAACCGACCTACTAGCGCCCCCTAGCTACTCCCTAGCTTCTCCTCGTCACCACTAGACCCTCCACAACCACCCCTAGCCTTTCTTACTTCCCCCTACTCTACACGACACCTTGCACCCTCTTCCTTGCTCGCTACTCTTTACGCGAGTATTAATACCCCTCCCCTCTCCTTCATTTCTCTTCACACCTTTCTCTCCTCTCTATCTTAAATATTTCTGAAGTCTAAGACCCTTAGAAGCCCTTGAGAACGAGTAGCGAAGCCTTGGTAGTGTCGAGTTGTGGTTTGAGTCGAAAGAAACCCTAGAAACCCTTTTAGCCTTGTTAACCCTTGCACGACCTAGGTAAGCCTTGAACTTGAATCTAGTATACTTAGAATAGACTTAGGACACTTAGGAGAGACCTTAGATACCTTAGAACCCTTAGCTAGGACCTAGAACCCAATCGTTTGCATGCTTTCCTTGAAACCCTAATTTGGTCGAATTGCATGTTTGTGTGTCATATAGCTTATTTACTTGATATAATCTGAATTATGTGGCTTATTTGAATTTATATGAGTTAGTTATAAGCTTAGAAACTAGATTTCCATGCTAAATTATGAATTACATGCATTTAGGACTAGTTTTGCAAAATATTACATGCATAGGGGTATATATTGTAAATTCCTGAAACTATAAAGTCTAGGGACTGTTTTTGACATTTCCTAGAAGTTATTAGTGTAAGGACTAGATTTGCAATATATTAAAACCTTAGGATAAATATTAAAACAAGTATTAAACTAAAAAGGACTAAAGTTGCAAATATTATAAACATAAGGGTAAATAGAGTAAATAATGAAAGTTAGTATAATTTAGGGACTATTTATGTCATTTCTTTAGAATAGGGACTAAATGTGCAATAGTTAGAAAGTTATATGATTAATTGTTATAAGTTTATAAGTTTAGGGTAGAAAATGTAAATATATAAACTTAAAGGGTAAAAATGGACTATTTTCATATAAATACAAAACCTATTTAAGTTAGAAGCATAACACAATACTAGGGAGCTTCATGCGAGGAGTACTATGTGGATATTTCGTTTTGACGAGTTTGCTGGGTTTACGATTTAAAGTGCCCTGACTCCTCAAACGATTATTGCATATACTTCTAAGTTATGATGGCCCGAACGGTGTTATGTTATAACTAAACCCTAATAACAACATAATTCAATAGTAGGGAGCTTCGTGTGAGGAGTATTAACTTCTGAATTATGATGGCCCGAACAGTATTATA
>LBNU01005980.1:16563-26684 GCA_014162995.1 Artemisia annua | reverse complement strand
AAAAGTTGCACACTAATGAATGAAAAATAGAAAAGTATATATAGAAAATACACTCTGACGGCGTCAGCTTATAGGCTCTGACGCCGTCAGCTCGCCGCAATTAGGGTTCTCGGATGGCCTAGATCTACTTCTGACGCCGTCACTTGTAAACTAGCTCTGGGCCGTCACTCTTTAACATTACACCTGACGGCCTAGGATTATTAACACCTGACGCCGTCAGGTGTAAACATATCATTTTCTTCTTAGGGCGTCTAGTGTAATCTGATTCCACTCCTTTGTCTTGGTTGGCTGACGGCGTCACCTAGTGACTCTGATGCCGTCAGGAAGGATTCCCAACATTCTTTTGAGACTTTGTCATTTTCTTCACTTTATGCTCCAAAAACGTCCAAAATGATGTGTTTTCCAGAATTCTTCTCAAAAGTACCTAAAATGACAAAAGGAACGATTTAGGGCAATATTTGATCATATTAACACGAATTAGGGCTTAAATGACCCTCTAAAATGGGTACACTTTTCACCTCATCATTAGTGAAGATCAATAGATAAAGGCATGCGTGCCTTGCTAATCCCCTGATTCATTAATGATCTAGTTCTAGTGCAATGTTCATGTAGTGTGCTTTGATGATTAGATATGATATGGGTATGTTCTTGGGTTATGTAAACCCTTGTTTTTGTAGTGTATTTATGTGTTATGGGTGTTGATGTTTTGTAGGATGCAAGTGGTGATGATGATTGATGATACACAGATTCACAGGCTCGTCCAGAGGGTCTTGGTCGTCACTAAACTCAACCAGTTTACCTGTATCACTCAATACAAAGCATGCATTAGAGGGTACACAGGACTTTTCTCCCCGTATTACCTGTATCACTCAATTGTAACGGAATAGTTTTAGTAGGAAGTATATTTGTGAGAGACGGAAAGAGTAAGTTACTTGGCCGTTTCATTGCTTTCCATCGCTGCTATTTATACAACACAAGGATAGATCGGATATGATCTTTGAAGATTCAACGTATCGTTCATATATCTCATATCTAATATAATCTTTCACATATCTTTAATATATTCTCTTTCTCATTTGATCGGATCTTTTATATCTTTAAGATTTGATATCTTAGATATCAATTTCATCCTTAATCTGTATATATAATAAGATTTTGATCAATCTATATATGATCTCAAAAGATCTTGCTAGATATCAATGCAAGTTGCATATTTGATGAATATTCATTATGTATTATATTGATTACAGGTATGAAATGAGTTATACAATCATAGGATTTGGCATATCAAGTACGATTTATGTGAATCATTTATATTTTTCAATACCATATACATATGACGTGGTACATAACTTATACAAGTTATGTCATAAATTCTACTAAGGCCCATCATGCCCCCAGGCCAAGTAGGTAGTCTATTTGGATAACAAGTTGGCATAACAGTACGGTGTAACTCTTCTAGTGTAGGCTTCATGATTGTGTTTTAGTAAATTGTGGTGACTTACCACTTAAAAATATGTGTCGTTGCATTTTTACTGGACAACCTACTCATTGATGATGATGAGGATTGCTAAAAATAGTTCTGTAAAACCTTTTATAGTTCCATCTCCTTTATTATATTACTTGGATCACAAAAGTGCTCTTTTTCCCATAGGAGTATGGACGAAGACAAAGCAAAAAAGAAAGGCAGGTTTACTCATGTCCTTTTCATTCTTCATACTTTATGTTTTTTTTGTATTTGACATATGTTTACTATTTGTAACCAAAGGTGAGCTCCACTTGATTGATAAGGTTAGCACACACCATCAAACTAATGAGAAAGTCGCGTTTAATGCTGCTACTAGTCCTTCAAACGTCCCTTCAGACCTGGGTCCATTCGAGACTGTATTCGAGCTAAAAGATGGCCGTATCATTGGTGGGAATAGCATGGTAAGCGAGCTTCCGTCACAACAAAACTGGACAAGTGCATTCGAGAATGACTACAAGGTGCAAGCTAAGGCGCTACCAGGTGTTGAGGCAATGACTAGGATTGAACCAGGTCATGCACATACGGGCAAAGCTTATGGTGTGATGTCTCAACCGCAAGATTATACAGCGTATCTTAACAATATGCCTGAATTCAACTATGCTGACCCTTTGTCCAGCGAAGGTTCAGTCGAGGGAATGTTGGTTGGTTATCAAAAAAGGGTGGAGGAAGTCACTAACTCCCTACACCAGGCCGAGGGGATGTTGGCTATGGCTCAAGCAGTGAATGGGTCTGTTAGGAATACGATTTTTGGATAAGAAAGATTCGGTCACCCATAAGAAAGATTCGGTCACCCCAGATATGATTAAGCATTGTTTAGCTCGTAGTAGTTACATTAGTTAGTTATACGTAGTTTAGAATTAGATTAGTTCCCGGAAGAAGGACGGGTCTTTACCCACTGTATACCTGATCCGCAGCCTAAGTGGCACGCCCTAGTGGCAAAACCCATGTATATAAACCCCTCTCCATCCTTGGAGAGGGTAAGCCTTCTCTCATAATCTCATTTTCTTTTTTTTGGTTTTCTCTCTAAGGCTTCACTTCTTTCTCTCTCTACTTTCTCTCTCTAGAATTTCTTTCTTTCTCTCTTGCTTGGAACGAACCAAACCACATGATTATTCATGGTTGTGATGTTAACTAGTATCCTACAGGGTCGATGTAAAATACCATTAATGGTTACGTTCTGAAAATGAAAGCTTCAAGTCTCACTACTCGCAATCATGTGCCAGTTATAATAGTATTTTTGGGGACCTTATTAGAGCTAGGGAGCTGGAAACAAATTTATCTAAAAAAGTTTATGTGTTGGAACGAGAGAAGGTGGTGTTAAGGTGTGACTTAGACTGTGATGGGAAAAGGTATCCCGAGGATGCTTGCTAGAGTATTACGAACTGAGCAATTTGAGCATGAGCTGCTGAAGGTTAAAAAATTTATGCCTAGCGTGGGCGCGAGTTGGGGCGTCAAGAGGCCCGTGATCTCCTTATGGCTAATCAATGACTTCCTGCTTCTGATCCAAATCTCCCACGCAAGGTTAAGGATATTTTTAGAGGCTTTAAGAAAGAGTTTTTTTCCCAAAAAGGTACAAAAACTCATCCTTCTTCCCAAAAAGATAAAAAAAAAATAACATGCTTTCCCAATTTAGTCATTCGCGAACGTGCGAATGTGTGATTCCATTAAATTTTTGACACGTGTCCAGAAAAATAGTACAATACCAATCATTGGCAAGTACAGGCACTATCAATTGTACCCCACATGTCGTTTGACTTTCATAAATAAATGTGCGAACAACAAATGTGCGAATGTGCGAATTTCGGCTACCCATGTGACACCTTTATTGGGAAAGAACAAAATATTTTAGAAATTGGGAATAAAATTTTCCTTTTGTACTTTGTAATACTACTTTTCTTATTTTTTAAAGACCATAAAGACTTTGAATAAAAAACAAACAAATACTAAAGACTTTTTATTAACAAAAATCGATCATTTTCTTTGTTGTGCCGATCACAAAAAACACCTAAAAAACACACACAATATGGAATCTCTCTTGAAATCAAGCGATCTTGCCCCCAAATCATAAGATGTTAGTGGATCTCTGTTTCTTTCGTTGTGCAATGGCTCCTAGAATTCACGTAAGTTCTATTTTGATTTTTTGATTTTTTGATTAGGGTTTAATCCAAAAAGTTAGTGCTATCTTTAACAATAGTTGGTGTTATTTTAAAAAGGCTTATTTGATTAGGGTTTACTTAAAAAGGCTTATTCTTGATATATATTGATTCTGACCAATCATAAAGTCACTATTTAAGTTCAAAATAAAAATTTCCTAAAGCTACAAGTCACAACGATGTTCTCCCGGAAAAAAAACTCAGGAGATTATGTTCAAAAATACAAAGTTAGCACATTGATGTAACAAGCCACAAAGTGTGTACAATAACAAGTCACAACTATTAGATTCACGGACAGTTTATCTTGTTCTCGAAATAATAACGGATCAAGCCCTCTCGATATGCAAGTGCAGCCTGGGTTGGATTATTGACATGCAAATGAATTCCATGAGCAAACCTGTATAACCAAATTTGAAGCCAAAAGTGATCTATTTCAACAACTAAAATGACCCTAAAATTGAGTTGAAATAACAAACAAAAAGACACAAATTCCTAGCCTAACTAAACTAAACAACTGGAAGCCAAGAAATACAAGCTCCCCTAGTACAAGAGAAATGTGCAAAAGACAAGAAATACAAGCTCCACTAGTACAAGAGAAATGTGCCAATTATGGGCTTTTTTAAAGTTGGTCAACACATCACTTCTTGTTTGCCATATGGGCTTGTTTGGCTTTTGATAATGATAATCTGTTGGAATATTAGGGTACTACAAGTCAGGCATAAAATATCATTTATTAGGGGTTTGCATGTGATAATTTTTTTAGAGGTTTGGTGATGAATTATCCTATTTAAAGCATGTGCATAAGGCATAGATTATCATACTTATGACACAAAATACGAATACAAACCAACTCAGAATTAACTTTAAAAGACAATTTACATGTATTATTGTTACAATTGCACAAACCTCTTTGATATCTTTCTCGGATACTTTCTCATCTTTGAGACACTCATTCTGATTGCTGACTCAAACAAATCTAGGAAATTATGATTTAAATTTTTGCAATACTCATCACCAAGATCAGTATTTTTATCATCATTGTCGAATTTATCCTGTAAGTATATTAAGTAAAATGTAAGCAATTCAGCTAACTATCTCAACCTCTTGTTATATACATGTAAAGAAAAATTAAACGAAAATTACTTTTTCTGGTTCTTTGTGCTCTGATATAATTATAGTTAAGTATTTCTTCTTCCAAAGAAAATGCAACGAATGCAAGTTCTTGGGTCGTTTCCCAACGAAAATTTGACGGCGAATAAGCCGGTGTAAATGTGAAGTGAATAGTGAATAAAAGTTGGTTTTTGGATGTTTACACTACAATTTTGAATTAACAATCAACATCAACTAAGAAAACTAAAGGTACAAGCATCTAAAGCACAAATAATAAAATCATAAACGCGATCTAAAAAAAACGCCTACTTAACAAATTAAAAAGTAAATTCTAAGCTAAACTAATCCTACGGGCTCAAAAGAAATTTTTAAAACTTTAAAATGATAAAAGAAAAATTATTTGAAAAAGAAATTATTAATTTTGCTTTTTATTTATTTAATTGAAATTAAAAACTATTTTTGTATTTTTATTTAATAAAATAAAACTAAACTAATAATGAAATAAAAGATTTATTCTAAAAATTTATTTTTGAAAAATCTTAATAAACTGAAAATGAAATATAAAAATAGAATCAGAAACTATTTTTGTCTTTTTGAGCTTTAAATTGAAATTAAAAATGATTTAAAATTCTAAAAACTATTTAAAAATGAAAAGAAATAGCAAATCAGTGAGAAAAATTATGAAATTTTTTGGAATATTCTAAAATAATATTTGAAATTTAAGAAAAATAAAAGAAATGGAAAAATAAGCTGGAAAAGTGCTTGATTGTGAAAAGCAGTTTTGGACAAGAGCTTATTAATAAGTACTTGCCACTAAATTGTCTAAAACTTGTACAAAAGGTGTAAGATACTTAATAAGGCTAAAATAAACTGAAATCAGACCATGAAATAAACCAGAACTCTCAAATGGACAAATAAGCAGTTTGTAAAAGCACTAATAAAAAGCAAATGCACACCAGAATAAGCCAGGTGCTAGGAAACCATGTAAATCATTCAAACAATCTCATATAAGCTCAAGATACACAAACAAGCTCAGATAACAAGTCACAAAGCACATATGCAGCCTAAATGAGAAATCAGCAAAAACATGTTCTAGGCCCTACTTGCAAATCAGATTAAGCACTCCAAATAAGCTGAAAACTGAAATGTAAAGGGGGAAAAAGATACCTAGTACTACTAGCTACCTTAAAACAATAGCTTGAACAAACACTAAACTGCAAGCATTTAACAAATCTGACTTTTAAAAATGCAAACTAACTTTGACTTATTTGGATTTTAATCCCCTAAATCAGTTACTAGGTGTTTATTTATCATGTTCAAGCATCAATTTCACTTTCACAAACATGAATTGCATCAAATGAGCAAATTCAGCAACTACAGATTACTAAAAACAAGCAGTGTTGAGATTCTTAGCTAATTTTGACTTTTACTATAAATCCTACTGATTTTATGCAACTAATGAACTTTTTAAACCTAAGAGGAACTAATTGTGCAACAATGATCACTCAGCAACAACTATAACACTTAAAAAACAGCAGATCCAAACACCCTTGCAAAGCTTAGTTTACACTATATATTTGAGTTTCAAGCTTAATCTATGCATTCTAATGATCAAACTAGTTCAATTGTATGAATATAAGACTAAATGAACAGAGAAATTAAACATTTAACACCTAAATTGCTAAATTGCAGAATCAAACAGAATTGAAGCTCAACTATGCAAGCATGATGAAATACACCACTAGCTCACTACATCAAAGAAAGTTAAGCTCACAGATTATCTATACAAGCCAATAAAGCAACAAACATCTGAATCAAAACAAGTTAATCTATAAACTAGTCACTGCAGCTATGAGACTTGAATTGAGAAATTGGAACTTACAAATTTGAAATCCTAACTGAAATAGAATTTATTTTCAAACGCAGCCAAGCCTATCTTTTAGATAGGCTCAAAACACACCAGTAACCATGATTTCAACACCAGAAACACCAGATTCATGATCATCAAGGAACTTTGACTTTAGTTGACCAAGGATACTTTAACCAATTCAAGTATAAACTAAGCTACAAAACTCACTACAAGTTGCTGATAAGCTTGAATGAGCTTAAGAGAAATGAAAGCTTATAACACTGTTTTAACTACTGACTAAAAACTCAAAGTAATTTGAGACAAAGAATTTACAGAAAACTAAGATTTCATTAATACTTTAAAACTGAATTACACAATTTGAAATACAGATGTAGAAAAATGAATTAAAGCTATTTTTACTCTACTCCTAAGCTTATACTACACTAAATTTACCCCTACTCCTAGTTGGCTCGAATTTGTGAGTGTGAGGAGCTATTTATAAGTTGAGTTGAGGTGAAATAAGAAGCTCCTAGAGAAAGCATCTTCTGTGAATATTCTCTTTTGATCCCATCTGAAAAACAAAGCCAATCTCAACCCTTTGATTGAATTCGATGAGGTGTCTTATCCAATCTTAGCCATCCACGAGTACACCCTGGCAATCCTTGCGTGCCCTGACATTCCCTGACACGTGTGTCAGCTTCTAGAAGTGAGTGATTGTATGGTTATACCCTTACTCGTTGTTAATTTGAGGTCGGGGTAAACTAGGGTTCGTGTGAATAGTGTTTTTCTGGGTAAATTGGGGAAAAGGGGGGTAAAAGAGCGGGGGTATTTTTTATATTTTTTTGACCCGTTATTTAATATTTTGACCGTGGGACTTTCTGGGCTTCGGGTTGTAAAAGTGAGATTGGGCCTTGGGTTTAAATTTAGTAAGATGAATTATTGACCAAGCTTATATTTGGATTTAGGATTATTTAAGATTTAGAATGTAGGAAATTTACAAGGACCATTTGTGTAGTTTTCTGAAATCACAAGGGCTGAATCTGCCAATTCTGTAAAATAATTCCAAGGGCCTTTCTTGCCAATTGATGATTCTTCAAGGATTGACTTTGACAAATTAAGCTCAAATATAATACAAACTCTTCCCCGGCTCGGCTCTAAATACTCTTTCCAAATCCCGTGCTCGTGTTGTCATTTTCTTGTGTTTTTATCCACTTTTCTACATATCCTTACCTGCACATTCAAAAACATAAAAACAACACATATTTGGCATTTATGGTCGGGTTTTTGGTCATATTGGTCCGTAATTTAGGTATAAAGGTATGTGTAAAATAACACATACCATGCTCTTTCTCATCAACTTTGTGCAATTTATCCTGCCTATGTCCAACCTTCATTTTTCTCTTAATATACTGGGTAATACAAAAGATCAAGTACATGAATCAGTGACTAAACTCTTAAATTTGTACAGTAAACATTTGAATAACGAATCAGTGACCAACACCTCATCAAAACAAGAGACATATAGTTAAGGTTATAAACAAACCTTAATAATTGTTTCAAGTTTGTAGACCCGTGCTCTCAAACTGTTGACCTCGGCAGGTAACATCAACAAACCATTACATATACCCTGCAATGTCCTAACACGCTCCTGACGAGTATCACAAGACTGTGGCGCTGGAACTTCATTGTCCATAGCATGCATTTCCGCACGAAGTTCTGCTCGTTTACGCAACCAATCTTCAAAAAGCTCTCCATGGTTAACAATAGGCGCGGGTCTCGGTGCATACCAGTTAAAAAATCTAATGCCTTTGGTGTAACATTCTGAATGAGCCTTAGCTCTCGTAGGATATAGATCATGGTTTGTTTCTTTCGCCTAACAAAAAATACAAACAAAAAGTGGGATAAGCGTTAACCATAATCATACTCAACTAGTAGAAATAAAAAAAAGGATATCACAAAATGAACACTTTCCTCGGGAAAAAGCTACCCGAAATACTCCATTCTTGAAAAGGCAGCTTCTTAGACCATGAAAGTGCTTTTGGGATAACATCGAGGTCCTTACTCCACCAACGCAAGCTCTAGGTAGCAACCTCTAAAATCCATATCTGAAAAAACAAAATTTATTAAAAGAATTACTAGTAACAAAATAATTTATTAAAAGAATTTGTGTAATAATTCTGACCTTAAAACATAAAACAAACCCAGCCAAAGAATATTCCAGCTTTCGTTTTGAGTTGATATTTCGAATGGCATCGTACAACTGTCTCCAAATGTGTTCCACCCAAGGAAAGTCATTCCAGTTTTGAAAGTTCTCAACCATCCTAAGATATATATCATCCACCACAGATAACAGGTCACGCCCCATAAATATGACCTGAAGTGATAACAAAAGACAAACTTGGACCGCATCTTCATCAGATAGTTTTGTAAAAAGCTCTTCATCCTCAATCAAACATAGAAAATCTATGGTTTTTAAATTCCCCCCTACCTTCTGAGGAAATACACGGTCACAAAATATGATATCACCAGTTCTAAACTTACGGAAACTAGGCAATCCAAATTTAAAACCAGTTATGAGGTGAAATTGACGGCGTCCAAAATGAAGATGATGTCCATTAACAACATAAATTAGTGGCAAATCATAGTGCTGATCATCGGACTTAATTTGTTTTTGAAGCATGTAATGTATAAGACTATCTTCGTTCTCAAAGTAATGTAAATCCAACCATGGACCAAAGCATGTTGACCAAAACAGTGTACGACGATTTTCAGATAATCTGTCTTTAATCAATTGAATGTAATGCAATTTGCTTCAAATGTGAACCTTGGCAGCATATTCCTATACACATAATAACACTAATATGGAGGCAAATAGTAAACATGACCCGCAAAGAACTTAGTCTTAATAGAGGCAAAAAATGCTACACTTCAATCAAAGTCTTATAATAGCAATTAATATCCTACCAAGTTATGGCGGATTCTAACTGTAACACCCCAACCTGACATGGGTCCGAAGCGCTACAGTATGGTGACATATCAAAGCATACAAAGCATACAACGCAAGCGGAAGACTTAAAACAAAAGGTTACAAAGGAAAAATCTGAAAGTACAAAGGAATAATAAAACTATAAAAGAAGGAAAGTACAAACTAAACAAAGTCTAAACTAATCCAAGTCCGAAACTAGTCCAGATGAAATGGGCTTCTAGTCCATGGGGTAGTCAACTAAAGCTCTATAGCACTCTTCTCCCAAACCCAGCATCCAACCTAAAACCTGCCGTAGTAAAAGGAAATGCGGCTGAGCTACGAAAGCTCAGTGAATAGATATATATATATATATACATATATATATATATATATATATATATATATATATATATATATATATATATATATACATATATATATATATATATATATACATATATATATATATATATATATATATATATACATATACTTATATATATATATATATATATA
>LBNU01005980.1:3624-16378 GCA_014162995.1 Artemisia annua | reverse complement strand
AAAGGAAATGAGTACGTATCAACAAAGAAGCGTCTAAACAAGGTACTTGAATAGACAAATGAACATAGGAAAGCCACGAGCCGACCTGCCAAGGTACTTGACAGATCTCATACATACATACATACACACATAATCCATAATCACCTGTCAAAGGATACGGAGAGGGAAGACCTCTCGGTACCACATGGAGTAGCTAGCTCCCGAACGTGAAGGAGTAGAGAAGCACCTACCCACATTCACCATACATACACATCATCATACATAAACATAAGTGCTAGGATGCATCCATACGCCCCCCACACATACATACATAAACATACATGCACCCTGCTTGCAGGACAGGTATACACATATCATCAAATGGCCAGGAAATCTCATAATCATATAATAACAAAGTGGGGACGCCGTGGATCAATCACACCTCTACAGAAAGTGTCATGCCATCGGTGCCTCGATGACACGCCCATGGTACCTCCATGAGTAGTTAGAAAACTCGGGCATAAGAAAAAATGAAGCATACATACATAGAATCATAGCAGCATATCCGAATCATATCATAGCATAATCATAATCATAATCAGAAGAGTATCAAATGAATGTGAATCGTCTATCAAAAAGATCATATCAAGCAATCATGTCAAATGAATCATGAAAAACGAACCAAATCATAAGGGAACATAGCAATGGTTTAGGGAATCTTATAACGAATCAAAGATCAAGATCAAGTGTTATGAGAGAGAAAACCCCTTACTGAAAGAGGATAGAATATATGTACCTTAAACCGCCAACGAAAGCATATCATAATATAATAATAGGCAGTCACTCCTTCTTCAGCGAATCTACACGATTTAATGATCGCCTAATTATTAATAGCTTGTTTTAAATCAGATTACTCGTTTTAGGTTTCTTTCTATTTTTAGTAACTTTCCTCTTTTAGCAAATTTCCCGAATTAGCAAGTTTTCATATTTAGGAAGTCTCCAGAAATAGTAATTCAATACTTTAAGATTATAATGGAGAATTAATAATATTTAAGGTTAGAATGACCAATATAATAGTTTAGGGTTAAATATGTCAATTTAATAATGTTTAGGTCATAAATGTAATTTATCAAAATTTAATATTAAAAAAAATGTCAAATAAATTAATATAGGGTTTATACTATAACTTTATATTAAAAGGAAAATTTTAGACCCCGTCGTTTCATAATTTATTTAAACGCACTCTCAACATTAGTTTAGACCACGACGACCAAAATACATTTCAACACTAATGAGCGTACCCACACGACTCCCATTTCGACCCACGTTTAACGAAACTAAACCCATGATTTATTCCTACTATTATGTAAATTTCCATGTTAGTCGTTGCATATTTTGATCATAAAGGTACATCAGTCTCACTAAACATTTAAAATCTGATATGTATATTTAAATGTCCCTACTTGGTTCTTTATATCCAATGAATTAACAGTCCATGTTCAAATTCCTTACCATAATATTTCGAGAATATTATACACCTACGTCGGTCATATTTACAAGTTTAATCATGTAACACCCCCAAAATTTGGTACAACGGAAGACTATTCAAGCTTTCGGGGTGCTACGGGGATTGGTATCCAACAAAAGTCATAAAAGAACGAGATAAAGTAAACATTAGTAAAAACACATCCAAAAGGAGTTTTAAAGTTTACATTCATCCCAAATTCACCAAAGTAAGGCCCAAAAGAAATAAAGGTAGGTCCACAATACATATCAGAGTTTTTAGAAAAATAGATCCATAACCATGTTGCCATGCCAAGCCTCCAATCCAAGCATCCGAATCATTACTTAATTACCTGAGAAAACGCGCTAAAAGTCAGCTTTCGCTGGTGAGATCATAGGTTTATATTCATAATCAAATCAAGTGGACATATACGCAAAACGCTTGCTAGCTAGACTAGGCTTTTCGGGTAATTTCCGTGCATCAAGCCCTATAGGGGCACCCTAAAACTCATAGGGCCTATAGGTATCCAATCCTCACAAATCAATTCCGCACATCACAAATAATCAATAAACATATATTAAGTCCTATAGGTGATCACACTATGGCTATTTAAGTTAACCTTATCGAGTCCACATGCGGTAGTTCATTATGTGACTAGGGTTGATGTCATTCATCTAACCAAGGCTAGTCCACATGCGATGGTCCACTATGTGACTAAGGTAGATGCAATATCCTAGTTTCATAAGCATAGCAAGTTTAGAGATAATAAAAGCGATAATAATCCACATAAAACAGTTTTGCACGTTTCTCACCCCAAGTATTGAAAACAAAGTTCAAGAGTAAAAGTGGGGCTATGACTCACCTCAAGTCCAGATATCAACACAAAGAAGTCGGTAGTAGTAAGACATATCACAACTCAAAAGACAGCAACTAAGGACTCGGCACTTCCTAACAATATAAACTCGCTTCAGGATTATTTCCTCAAAAGTTAAATATTCCCAATCCCGAACGTATTTCTTTTTACTTTCCAAAAATTCATTTCTCTCGATATTCTCATGTTAGTTTGGTGTTTGGTATCCATGCGGGTGGAGGGTCGACACACTCAACCAAGAAATCACAACCAAAAGGTACAATAGTAACAACCTACGAGTCTAACGTTAGTCCAATATATCATTTAAATAAGTCATCGAAGTTTATCAAATCCGTCGACTTAATAATCTTCCATAACTCATTTACCTAATATATTCTTCCAAGATTATACTCAAAACCTAATCACATATCACATAAACTTCTACATGGTGAGTTATTTGAGTTTAATAAGCGTTATAAATAAGTTCCCGAAATCTATCGAATTCGTCAACTCGATAACTTCGCAAAGGTATTTATTAACTTATCGTTCCCAAACTCCTACCACGACCTAAGGCGTCGTAGGATATAATATCCGTTAATCACTCCTTCGATATAACTAAATAAGCCTCATTTAATCCGTCGAATAAACAAGTTAAATAGTTATATAGATTGGGTGTATTGACGTCACATATCCGTGACTAGCACCAAAAATCAACAAGGGATAAAATGGTCGAACTTGGATTCAAGTGCCCTCAATATTTTATAACTCGCAAGGTCTTGTTTCATTTCCAAACACTCGTTATATTTCGTAAAACAATTCCCTTTCCAACTCGATCGTTTCATTTATATGATAAAAAATATAATAAGGTTTCCGACGATATTACACCAAGTTGTTTAGCTCGGTGGGCGAAACGTGGAGCCACTCGAGCTAAAGCCTGGTGAAGAGTAAGCTGTCTCGAAGTACCAGGGAGCCCTAGGGAAGATGAGGGTCCCTGAGAAGTAGATACAACATGTGGTGCAGAAATAGATGCTGTCGGTGATGTAGTAACTGAACGCATGGCAATCCTGTAGGGATTGTCAGGAGCCATGGTAATCGGTGCGGTGCTGAAGGGATCAACAAGAATATCCTCAGTAACATCGAGCGTAGGAGGGGCCATAGTCTGTGACAACGGCATAGGGTAGGTGTAAGTGTTTCAAAACAACTAAATCGCGAATTCAAAATATCGTATTAAAATCATTATAAGATCCCAATCATATACTTTCAAGAAAGGTTTCAAATACCGCATTACTAAACATTTATAAAACAATTAAGCCATATAATTCCTCAAAACACCATCATATCACATAATCAATATACTCAAGATTCTCAAATCATCTCAAAATCTCATATCTAATCATTATCTCATAATACCTAAATAAATCGAAGATACTTCGGTTTGGCGGGCTGGCGAGCATTGGTCGAGGATCGTTTTATAATAAAATTCGGTTATAGTTTAGGTGTTTATTACCTAGTTCTCTATAACCTTGGCTCTGATACCAATCTGTAACACCCCCAAAATTTGGTACAGCGGAAGACTATTCAAGCTTTCGGGGTGCTACGGGGATTGGTATCCAACAAAAGTCATAAAAGAACGAGATAAAGTAAACATGAGTAAAAACACATCTAAAAGGGGTTTTAAAGTTTACATTCATCCCAAATTCACCAAAGTAAGGCCCAAAAGAAATAAAGGTAGGTCCACAATACATATCAGAGTTCTTAGAAAAATAGATCCATAACCATGTTGCCATGCCAAGCCTCCGATCCAAGCATCTGAATCATTACTTAATTACCTGAGAAAACGTGCTAAAAGTCAGCTTTCGCTGGTAAGATCATAGGTTTATATTCATAATGAAATCAAGTGGACATATACGCAAAATGCTTGCTAGCTAGACTAGGCTTTTCGGGTAATTTCCGTGCATCAAAGCCGTATAGGGGCACCCTAAAACTCATAGGGCCTATAGGTATCCAATCCTCACAAACCAATTCCACATATCACAAATAACCAATAACATATATTAAGTCCTATAGGTGATCACACTATGGCTATTTAAATTAACCTTATCGAGTCCACATGCGGTAGTTCACTATGTGACTAGGGTTGATGTCATTCATCTAACCAAGGCTAGTCCACACGCGATGGTCCACTATGTGACTAAGGTAGATGCAATATCCTAGTTCCATAAGCATAGCAAGTTTAAAGATAATAAACGCGATAATAGTCCACGTAAAACAGTTTTGCACGTTTCTCACCCCAAGTATTGAAAACAAAGTTCAAGAGTAAAAGTGGGGCTATGACTCACCTCAAGTCCAGATATCAGCACAAAGAAGTCGGTAGTAGTAAGACGTATCACAACTCAAAAGACAGCAACTACGGACCCGGCACTTCCTAACAATATAAATTCGCTTCAGGATTATTTCCTCAAAAGTTAAATATTCCCAATCCCGAATGTATTTCTTTTTACTTTCCAAAAATTCATTTCTCTCGATATTCTCATGTTAGTTTGGTGTTTGGTATCCATGCGGGTGGAGGGTCGACACACTCAACCAAGAAATCACAACCAAAAGATACAATAGTAACAACCTACGAGTCTAATGTTAGTCCAATATATCATTTAAATAAATCATCGAAGTTTATCAAATCCGTCGACTTAATAACCCTCTAAAATTTATTTACGTAATATATTCTTCCAAGATTATACTCAAAACCTAAATCACATATCACATAAAGTTCTACATGGTGAGTTATTTGAGTTTAATAAGCGTTATAAACAAGTTCCCGAAATCTATCGAATTCGTCAACTCGATAACTTCGCAAAGGTATTTATTAACTTATCGTTCCCAAACTCCTACCACGACCTAAGGCATCGTAGGATATAATATCCGTTAATCACTCCTTCGATATAACTAAATAAGCCTCATTTAATCCGTCGAATAAACAAGTTACATAGTTATATAGATTGGGTGTATTGACGTCACATATCCGTGACTAGCACCAATAATCAGCAAGGGATAAAATGGTCGAACTTGGATTCAAGTGCCCTCAATATTTTATAACTCGCAAGGTCTTGTTTCATTTCCAAACACTCGTTATATTTCGTAAAACAATTCCCTTTCCAACTTGATCGTTTCATTTATACGATAAAAATATAATAAGGTTTCCGACGATATTACACCAAGTTATTAATCTAATATCTATCGTTAACGTTATTATTTCGTCCTCGTGATTTCTTATTTATTATATACACATCCATGTATATATATATATACAATCACGTTTACACGTTTCTATTTATATATATATAAATGAATGTTTATATCAATATATAAGTTATGACGAGTTTTATAATATGTTCGAGTTATAAAATATGTGAGTCACAAGTCCGAGTCATCACTTCTCGGTCCATTGTCCAAATCCAAATGTCAAGGCGGTTGTCGAAATCAACCGTTGACTAAAAAGTCAAGGTGACCTCGACGTCGCTTAAAGTTCACAAGTCCAAATATATATATATCATCAAAGTTCAAGATAATCCCCGTCACAAATCCACATCAAACCACTCAAACAAACTACAAGCTCCGGGTCCGATTACGGTACCCAACTAACCTATCTCCGTCAAACTAATGCCGTATCAACCATTGCCGAGACCACGAGGGTCTCGGCCTCCTTATTACTCCATTCGGCCACAATAACAATAACAACAATAATATTAGCAACAAGAAAACAGCACAACCAATACCAACGACTAAAACCTCGAGAACCAAAAGACTCGAGTCAAATAAACAAGCCGAACTCAAGTCAAGAGACCCACTTGGGTCTCGGCTTGGTTTCACGAGCCACGCAAGTAACCCGAGGACCCATTGGGGTCTCGGCTAGCTCTCATCGAGCCACAACCAAACCAAACGGACCTCAAGGTCGTCATAACCCAATCAATAACAATAGTACCAACGATAATGAAAACGCGACGAGGAAAACCATTGCCGAACCCATGGGGTCTCGGCTAGGCTTCTCGGAACGAACCAAACATCATGAGCTCGAGACCGAAGGGTCTCGGCTTCAAACCAAATGAAACCATTCGAATCCAATCAACCCAAAACATCAAAACTAGCAAACCCTACACGAACCCATATAGATCCGAGCATGAATCGACCCAAACACGGATACCAACTAATTTATTATCATGTTTTTTTTTACATAAACCCAATTTATCTTTAGTTTTGAATCAAAACCCAACCGAACAAAATGAGATTCGTGACCTCTTGGTCACGTTTTTATACGAATTCGAGTCACAACTTCCTTGTGGCTCGTCTTACCTTCGGTTTCACAAGAAAGAACACAAAACTCGAACTAAACACGGAAAAAGGTGGCGCGTTTGGTGATTAACGAGCTCAAAACATGAGTTTTAGGCGCGTGTTATAGTAGATCTAGTAAAGAAAATGATGGGGATTCGTTTGGTGGTGGTGGTGTTGCTTGGAGGTCGGCGGTGGTGGTGTTGTGGGTGGTAGCCGGCGGTGACAAGAGGAAGAAGAAAGGGGTGTGGTGGATTTTGGTATAATATGTGAGGTTAGGGTTAGGGCAAAAGGGTATTATACCCGAAAATTACACATTGGCACCTAAAGTTTCATGTTTCCAAAATGAACCACAATAACTTTTTAGTTTAGGTGAATATTATTAACCGGTTTTCCCGTAACACGCTTATTTACTTTCAAAAATATTAAACGTCGCCGAAATATATTTTTATAAGCCATCATTAACTCCCAAAACACTTCCCGATTCATATAAAGGATAAAACGTTCACTCATCGTTTAAACGCGACCATTATTCAAAAGATTTAACTCGTTAGGTTTTTCTAGTGCCGGAGTCAACGTAGTGCCTACTAGACGAGGTAAATAATATCCATAGCATATATCTCATATAAAAATCCACGATACGAATAAAATTCCAATAAGATTTCATAGAATCAAGTCACCAATTCATAATAGACATATTCCAATAGAAATAAATTGCACATGTTTCATATCGTTAGATTTTTAAAGTAAATGCGGATTTTTAAAATAGCTCCCTAATTTGCCAGTTGTCACATTCTCCCCGCCTCAGAAGAAACCCGTCCCGGGTTTCTCTCGGAACAATCCATCTACGCAGTGAAAAGCTTCGGATACTTCTTTCGAAACTCATCCTCACGTTCCCATGTGAACTCCGGTCCATGACGGGAATTCCAACGGACCTTGATGAGCGGAATGCGACTACGCTTGAGTCGCTTAATCTCTCGATCCAAAATCTCAATCGGTTCCTCCACAAAGTTCAATTTCTCATCAACACGAATATCTTTCATCGGTATCACCGGTGTTTCGTCAGAAAGGCACTTCTTCAAATTACTCACATGAAATACGTCATGAACTTTACTCAATTCCTGTGGTAACTCTAACCGATAAGCTACGGGTCCAATTCTTTCTAGAATGAGGAACGGCCCAATGTAGCGGGGGTTGAGTTTCCCACGTTTCCCGAAACATATCACTCCCTTACAAGGTGAGACCTTCAGCATCACTTTGTCTCCAACCTGGAATTCTAAGGGTTTATGTCTCTGATCGGTGTAACTTTTCTGCCTATCTCTAGCTGCTTGTAATAGATCATGAATCTGAGTCACTTTCTCAGTAGTTTCCAATATAAGCTCGGGACCTGTAAGTTGGCTATCTCCAACTTCAGCCCAACCAATAGGCGAACGGCATTTACGACCATATAAGGCTTCGAATGGTGCAGCCTTAAGACTTGTGTGGTAGCTATTGTTATAGGAGAATTCCGCAAGGGGTAGATACTTCNTGTAATAGATCATGAATCTGAGTCACTTTCTCAGTAGTTTCCAATATAAGCTCGGGACCTGTAAGTTGGCTATCTCCAACTTCAGCCCAACCAATAGGCGAACGGCATTTACGACCATATAAGGCTTCGAATGGTGCAGCCTTAAGACTTGTGTGGTAGCTATTGTTATAGGAGAATTCCGCAAGGGGTAGATACTTCTCCCAGCCTTTACCAAAGTCTATCATGCATGCACGTAACATATCCTCTAAAGTTTGAATAGTTCTCTCACTTTGTCCATCGGTTTGGGGGTGATATGCAGTACTCATATCAAGCCTCGTCCCCAAAGCGGTTTGAAGTGATCGCCACAAAGCTGACGTGAAACGGTTGTCGTGATCGGAAATAATCGATATCGGAACACCATGACGAGAAATAATTTCCTTCACATACAACCTCGCAAGCTTGTCGATATTACCATCTTCACTAATTGCCAGGAAATGAGCAGACTTAGTTAAACGGTCCACAATTACCCAGATAGCGTCACAACCGCTAGTCGTCTTTGGTAATTTGGTAATAAAATCCATCGTAATCCTTTCCCACTTCCAAACTGGAAGTTCTGGCTGCGTCAATAAACCTGACGGTCTCTGATGTTCTGCTTTAACCTTCGAACATGTTAAACACTTGCTAACGTATAACGCTATATTTGCCTTCATGTTTGGCCACCAATATAACTTTTTCAGATCCTGGTACATCTTGTCAGACCCAGGATGGATAGAATATCTTGACTTATGCGACTCATGCATAATCAACTCGCGAGTTCCTCCATACAATGGTACCCAAACTCGGTCTCCAAAGCATAATATTCCATCAGAACGCTTAACAAATCCTTTCTCATTTTCTGCCATCCCAAATATATTCTCAGTAGGTCGGTTTCCTGCTTTCAACGCTTCCGTTTGAGCTTCTAATATTTGAGACGGTAACGGCGATAGGATAGTCATTCCCAATGACCTAACTCGTAACGGTGGTATCCTCTCCTTCCGATTAAGAGCGTCAGCAACGACGTTTGCTTTACCAGGATGATAGCGAATTTCGCAATCGTAATCACTTAGCAACTCAATCCAACGTCGCTGTCTCATGTTGAGCTCTTTTTGGTTCAGGATGTCTTGTAAACTTTTGTGATCAGTGAATACAACACACTTGGTCCCATACAAATAATGTCTCCATATCCTTAAAGCGAAAACCACAGCACCTAACTCCAAATCGTGGGTGGTGTAGTTATTCTCGTGCTTCTTGAGCTGTCGGGAAGCATAAGCTATCACCTTCTCTCGCTGCATCAAAACTGCTCCCAAACCTTTATGAGAAGCGTCGCAATAGACGACGAAGTCCTCGCTATCTTCAGGCAATGCCAAGATAGGAGCGCTACACAACATCTTCTTAAGTAATTGAAATGCTTCCTCTTCCTTATCTCCGCATTCGTATTTAACATTCTTTTGAGTCAACTTGGTTAGCGGCTTTGCTATCTTCGAAAATCCCTCAATGAATCTTCGGTAGTAACCGGCTAAACCCAAAAATTGACGAACTTCCGTCGGGGTTGTCGGTGCAGCCCAATCTTTAATAGCTTCAATCTTAGCGGGGTCTACATGAACTCCTTGTCTATCAATCACATGACCCAAAAATTGTACCGTTGGAATCCAAAATTCGCATTTGGAGAACTTGGCATACAGCTTCTCCCTCCTGAGCAATTCTAAGATAAGTCTTAGATGCTCCTCATGCTCTTTCTCACTCTTCGAGTAGATTAAAATATCGTCGATGAACACGATCACAAACTTGTCTAAGTAAGGCTTACACACCCGATTCATGAGATCCATGAATACCGCCGGTGCGTTAGTCAACCCAAACGGCATTACCTGGAACTCGTAATGCCCGTAACGGGTTCTAAAAGCCGTTTTCGGAATATCTTCCTCGCGAACTCTAAGTTGATGATACCCCGATCTCAGATCAATCTTCGAATACACACTCGATCCTTGGAGTTGATCGAACAAGTCATCGATTCTAGGTAACGGGTATCTATTCTTTACCGTTAACTTGTTCAGTTCACGATAGTCAATACACATACGGAATGATCCATCCTTCTTCTTCACGAATAGAACTGGGGCTCCCCAAGGTGAAGAACTTGGTCGAATGAATCCCTTCTCGGCTAACTCCGCCAGTTGTTTCGACAACTCTTCTAGTTCGGCAGGTGCAAGTCAATAAGGTGCCCATGCTACGGATGCAGCACCAGGTACCAACTCAATCTGAAACTCCACTTATCTAGTGGGCGGGATTCCCGGCAAATCATCGGGAAACACATCCGGAAAATCACGAACGATGGGCACATCTTCTATACGCTTTTCTTCCTTCACCTTCCCTTCTTTCGCAGATATATGAGCTAAGAAAAGGTAACATCCTTTTTCCATTAGCTTCGGTATCTTAGTGCAAGATATGACCGCTAATCTGGAGGGACTCCTCAAACCTTTACTATCTCCTTGTATATATAAAATCTCCTTGCCGTAAGGTACACGCACCATCTTCTTATCACAAAGTATGTGAGCACGATACTTCGACAACCAATCCATACCAATGATGACATCGAAACTTCCTAATGTGACGGGTAAAAGGTCTATGTTGAAAGGGTGATTTAAGAAATTCAATGTGCAGCCGCGAATAATGGTTTTAATCATTTCTATTTTTCCGTTAGCTAACTCTACATCATATCCAATTTCTAAGGCCATCGGGGGTTTTCCTAATAGAGGTGCAAATGTAGTGGACACAAAACTCCTATCGGCACCAGTATCGAATAGTATGGAAGCATAACGATTATTGAGAAGGAACGTACCAGTAACGACGTTCGGGTCTTCTCCTCTTTCGTTTCCCATTGCATACACTCTCCCATGAGCAGCTCCTGCTTCCACACGTTGGTCCTCATTGCCCTGACGTCCACGGTTTCCTCTAGCTCCACGGTTCCCATGATTATATCCATTACCACCGGATCCTTGATCTCCTCGGTTCCCCGATTCCCTACACTCATTCCTATAGTGTCCCTTCTTTCCACATCCAAAGCAAGTAACATTCGCCTTACTCCAAGCTTCAGGAGTAGCTTGTACCATAGCAAGGGGTCGAGCCCTACAATACCTAGCTATGTGTCCTTTCCTTGAACAATTCTGACACATCACATCACATCGCCCATGATGATTCTTGTAACAACGACCACACTTGGGTGCATCACCGTTTTGATTCTTCTTATTCCCATCCCCCATAGCATAAGCCTTAGCAACATCTTGTCACTTGTTACGGTGTTCATTGCCTTTAGAGTGATGGTCCCTTTTCCTCTTTCGATTCTTTTCTTTCCCTGCTTCTGCCAGTACCAACGAGTCCATTAATTGCTGAGCAATTCTGATAGCCTCATGAACGTTTGCAGGCCTAGCAGCAATCACGTCGTTCCTTGTAGTCACAGGCAACCCATCAGTATATCGCTCAATCCTTTGAGCCTCAGTCTTAACCATATCCGGGCAAAGCAAGGATAACTCCTGGTAACGACGATTGTAAGTCATCATATCGGTACCTCTCACTTTGTGATTCCAAAACTCGATTTCTAGCTTCTTAACCTCATTTCTTGGGCAGTAAGTCTGAATCAGCAAAGACTTAAATTGCTCCCAAGTCATGGCATAGGCCACATCACTCCCAACCGAACTTCGGTAAGTGTTCCACCAAGTCAACGCTTCATCCTTGAAAGTAAAAGAAGCAAACTTTACCTTCGCATTCTCCGCGCAGTTACTGACAGTGAACACTGACTCAGTTTTCTCTATCCACCTGACCAAGTAAACCACTCCTTCAGTTCCACCAAACTCAATGGGTCCACAGATTCGAAACTCCTTGTAGTTACACCCATTGGTACGAACAGGTGGAAAAGTCCCAGCTGAGTTGTTGGAATGATTCGACTCAGCTAGTAGTTCAGCAACTCGTTGCTCCACAAGTTGGTTGATCATAGCTTGGTCCACAGTAGGTGCATTCGGTGGAATATGACCATTGTCTCCCTGAACATCAACATTTTGATTCCTGTTGTTGCGGTTGGTGGTGTCCAGGTTGTCAGGAGTAGGCGTTTCGACATTCCGAGTAGGACGGCGCCCTTGGCGACCAGGGGTAGTCGCTGCAGTACCAGATCGGGTAGCTCTGACAGGGTTTCGTCGTACAGCCATTGATCTGAAACATCACACAAGGTTCATAGGTTCCCTGACATCACTTACCATACGCTCAACAAGAATCGATATACATGAAACTAGGGGTGGAAACGAGCCGAGCCGAGCCCGAGCTCGCCAGAGCTCGAGCTCGGCTCGTTTATATATATAAAGCTCGAGCTCGGGCTCGAGCTCGTTTCGAGCTTTATATTTTGAGCTCGAGCTCGGCTCGTGAAAATTTTCAAAAGCTCGAGCTCGAGCTCGAGCTCGACTAATTTATATAATGTGTTAAAGAAAACAAAGTTCAAATAGAGCTCGACTCGTTAATTACATAAGGCTCGAGCTCGTTTACTACTTTTAAGCTCGTTTATACGTATAGA
>LBNU01005979.1:4660-16500 GCA_014162995.1 Artemisia annua | reverse complement strand
CCTTAAGAAGGTTTGCAAGAGAAATGTGGTCCACATCAAGGATATTGAATACATACAAAGACTTTGGAATACATCATAAATAGACATAAGTTGGCGAGTACATTTCACGTGCACCTCATGCGTCCGATCTAGGATCGTAACATGCACCTCACGCGCGACCAACTTTAGTCTTAACACTAGAACTCTTGATCCATAAATCTTCAACATACATCCTTATTCGTTCTTTTCTTTTTCTTTTTCTTTTCTTGATACTTTTTTCACTTTTTCTTTCTTTTTCTTGCCTTAGTAACTTCTCGACTCCGTACCTTCACGGTTTCAATCCAAGACCTACCGCCAACTGCTAGGGTTGGAATCTAGGATCCAAGGTCCGATCTCAATCCGAAGTCTTAAAGCACCTTAGCTCATACATAACAACGGGCTTTTGGGTAGCTCCAAAACCACATGCGTACTACGCTTATTCAACAATATACAATACAACTCAATTGACGTGCATCCATGATGTGTACCCAATTTCCCAAGCAAAGATTCTCTCAAGAAGATAAAGAACTACTCATCGGCTAAACCTAACATCTTTAATTAGCACACAAGATATGGGGTGAAACAAGCTGATGGGAACGAAAGGCCACAAGTACCTTCGATGAGCTTTAAAGAGAACCAATACTCCACGTATGGTAACTAACTTCTAAATAAACACTATCATATCTCATTCTCCGCATTTTGAAAATCTCAAATAATGAGACCCGCGGATACTTAGCCGATAATTTTAAGCCATGCATATATAAAGTAAAGTACGGGCGCCGACAAAAGAGTAGCTCCTTGTGTACAAAACTAGCAAAAGCTTTTATGATCATCTTTGGTTAAGGGAACATGCTAGGGCTCAACACGCCCGGATCAAGTCAAAATTTTTATTCCCACTCTTACCTAGTAGGAAAGTCATACTCGGTGTCAAAACTTTTATTCTATTTTTTTGTATTTTTATATTTTTCTCATTTTTTTGTGCTTTTTGCTTTGAAAATTTTTCAAAATTTTTTTCAATTTTTTGGATTTTTGAGGAAAACGGGGTTGCGTAAGTAAACGACAAAGATGAAAGTGCTAGGTCAATCAAATCGAAGATACACCCCCCCAGACTAAAGATAAACATTGTCCTCAATGTTTTCAAGGTAAGGGTAATCCTAACAATAAATCTAAGGCCGTTTATCAAGTATGCCAAAGATACCATTAGTCGATAAGATTTTGGATATAGGATTTCGAAGATAGAAGCAAGACATGGGACTCGAGTGGAGATGAGACGATCCACGAGCACGAGAGTCATCATGAATTGGAGAAATCCTGCACAAACGCAAACAACCAAGCAAACACAAGATTGGAAAAGGTCGCCCTCCTCGCGTTACTTATTAGAAACTAGAAAACATAGATGGATAAGCATGGGGTGCCTCCCACGAAGTGCTTTGTTTTTGATCATCGAGTCACTTAGCTTGACTCTATCCCCGAATTTATTTGTCCTTAGGGAAAGTTTGGAGATCCGGGATCACCAAAGGTAGATCCCCTCCAAAGTAGTGTTTCAAACGATGACCGTTTACCTTAAAATGTTCCCCATTTTGATTAGAAAGTTCAATAGTACCATAAGGAAAAACTTGGGCAACGGTAAACGGTCCAGACCAACGGGACTTTAGCTTTCCAGAAAATATTTTCAACCTTGAGTTAAAAAGCAAAACTTGATCACCGACATTAAAAACGCGATTTTTAATTTTTGAATCATGAATCCGTTTTGTTTTCTCCTTATAAATCAAAGAATTTTCATAAGCTTGATCTCGGAGTTCATTCAACTCATTCAACTGGATTTTTCGGTGATCACCAGCGGTTTTTAAATCATAATTCACATGTTTTAAAGCCCAGTAGGCGCGATGCTCTAGCTCAATTGGAAGATGACATGCCTTTCCGTACACGAGCTTGTAAGGGGTACAACCAATTGGTGTTTTATAAGATGTGCGGAAGGCCCATAGTGCATCATCTAACTTGTCCGACCAAGAAGAACGATTCTCACCCACGGTTCTTTCCAAAATTCTTTTTAGACCACGATTCGACACCTCGACTTGACCACTAGTTTGAGGGTGATAAGCGGTACTAAGTCGATGGGTAACACCATATTTTGACATAACTTTTGAAAATCGGTCATTACAAAAATGAGTTCCACGGTCACTGATAATAGCTCAAGGTGTACCGAATCTGGCAAACAAACTTTTCAAAAATTTTACAACCACTCGGGCGTCGTTAGTTGGAAAAGCTTTTGCTTCAACCCATTTAGAAAGATAATCGACTGCCACGAGGATGTATTTGTTTTTGTTCGAAGATGGAAATGGTCCCATGAAATCGATTCCCCAAACGTCAAAGATTTCACAAACTTGGATGGAGTTTTGAGGCATCTCATCCCGCTATGAAATTTTTCCTTGTCGTTGGCACGCGTCACAAGACTTCACCAGGTCCTGTGCATCGCGGTAGATCGAAGGCCAGAAGAAACCGGAGTCAAAAACTTTTTTAGCAGTAAAATTGGCACCATGATGTCCCCCTGTGGGTCCATTGTGGCATGCCATCAAAATAGCTTCGGCCTCTTTCCCATGGACACATCTCCGAATGATTTGGTCCGCACAAATTTTGAACAAATAAGGGTCTTCCCAAAAATAATGTTTCACATCTTTGAAAAATTTCTTTTTGGCCTGGGTCGACATTCCTTTTCTTATAAAATTCCCCGCATGGTAGTTTGCAAAATCGGCAAACCATGGGGTACTAGAATCACCAAGTGACACACTTCCAAGGGCCTCGAGAGGAAATGAGTCATCGATATCCTTTTTCTCGAGCACTCCTTGGTGAGGATTTTCAAGACGGGACAAATGGTCAGCAGCTAGGTTCTCCGATCCTTTTTTATCTCTAATTTCAACTTTAAACTCTTGTAAAAGGAGAACCCAGCGCATGAGTCTTGGTTTGGCATCGGGTTTGGTCATCAGATATTTTAAGGCTGAATGGTCCGTATACACTATGCATTTCTTTAAAAGAAGATATGGTCGAAATTTTTCAAAAGCATAAATGACTGCCAACATCTCTTTTTCAGTTGTGGTGTAATGAAACTGAGCACTATTCATGGTTTTGCTTGCATAGTGTATAGGCCGAAAATATTTGTCCTTTCGTTGCCCCAGGACTGCCCCAATTGCATAATCACTAGCATCACACATTAATTCAAAGGGCAAATCCCAATCGGGGGCAACTAAAATAGGAGCCTCCGTCAACTTCTTCTTAAGGGTATTAAATGCTTCAATGCACTCATTGGTGAAGATGAACGGGGCTTCCTTCTCTAAAAGGTGAGTCAATGGTCGGGCTATTTTGGAAAAGTCTTGTATGAAACGTCTATAAAAGCCAGCATGACCGAGGAAACTTCGAATTCCCTTGACGGTCGTGGGATGAGGTAATTTTGCGATAACATCGACTTTGGCACGGTCCACCTCAATCCCGGCTTTTGAGATTTTATGGCCGAGGACTATACCCTCTTTAACCATAAAGTGACACTTCTCCCAATTCAGAACTAGGTTAGTGTCTTCACACCTTTGGAGCATTTGTTCTAAATGGGAGAGACAAGACGAAAATGAATCACCATACACAGAAAAATCATCCATAAAAACCTCCATTGTCTTCCCGATCATGTTTTGAAAAATGGCGGTCATACATCTCTGGAACGTGCCTGGGGCATTGCATAAGCCAAAGGGCATACGTCTATAGGCAAACGTTCCGTAGGGACAAGTAAAAGTGGTTTTCTCTTGATCGGGAGGATCAATGGGAATTTGAAAATAGCCAGAAAAACCATCAAGAAAACA
Organism: Artemisia annua; assembly: GCA_014162995.1. NCBI lineage: Eukaryota > Viridiplantae > Streptophyta > Magnoliopsida > Asterales > Asteraceae > Artemisia > Artemisia annua. The sequence continues at coordinate 12,637 of LBNU01005979.1, read as the reverse complement.
ATAAAACTCATTTCCTGCAAGTCGTTCAATCATTTGATCCATGAAAGGAAGAGGAAAATGGTCTTTTCGAGTTGCTTCATTGAGCTTTCGATAGTCGATGCACACTCTCCAACCGGTTACGAGACGTGTTGGAATAAGCTCATCATCATCATTCGTAACGACAGTCATACCACCCTTCTTTGGCACACAATGGACCGGGCTAACCCATGAGCTATCAGAAATTGGGTAAATCATCCCAGCGTCGAGTAATTTGATTACTTCATTCTTGATTACATCATGAATTTTTGGGTTAACTCGTCTTTGTTGTTGGATAGACGGCTTAGCATCGTTTTCAAGTAAAATCTTGTGGGTGCAAAAACGAGGATCTATGCCCTTGATGTCGGAAATACGCCAAGCGATGGCATCTTTGTGCTTTTTGAGCATGTCAACGAGACGTTTCTTCTCCTCATCTTGAAGGTGTTTGGAAATGATGACGGGAAGTTTGTCGGTTCCTTCTAAAAAAGCGTATTCAAGATGAGGGGGTAATTCTTTAAGCTCTAGTTTTGGAAGCTTTTCTTCAGATGGCTCGACCTTTTTGACTTCTTCAACAAAGAGTTTCTTCGGAGGGATAGGTGAAAAAGGATCTTCATTCAAAAGTTGTTCCAGCATAAGAATGTCTCCCTCCGGATCATAATAGGAATCATCATCATCGCCAACGAACGAAGATGTATCAACGGATAAAAATTCATCGACTTCTTCCAAGAGGAGGAAATCACCTCCTTCAAATGGAGTGAAGGAAGGGGAAGAGTCGGCAATTATGGGTTGAGAGGTAGGTGAAAAATCATCAATATAGGGTGAAGGGGTAGAATTATTTGAAGGGGTGGAGGAAGAAGAAGTGGGATTGCCACTTGAAAATCCGAGTATCTCTTGGGAATACTCTTCAGAAAGTTCATCAACTTCATCAAGGATATCGATTTTGCTTATGGTCATGGGCTCATCGGTGGAAGAATATCTTGCTGTTTGATCCAAATTAAACGTAACGGCTTCGTGACCATCTCGCAAGGTAATTTCTTCATCGTACACATCAATCAAAGCACGGCCCGTCTTTAGGAAACCTCGTCCTAGAATGAGAGGAACCCTTGGATCGGGATCAAAATCGACGACAACAAAATCAGCCGGAAAGTGAAATTTTCCCACATTGACGATGACATCTTCGGCTATGCCTTTAGGACAAGAGGTAGAACGGTCGGCAAGCTCGAGTGTCATTCGCGTAGGAGTCAAAGCGGGTAACGACAACTTTTGCCAAATGGATAAAGGCATCATATTAATGCTGGCACCTAAATCGGCTAAGGCAAAACATTGAGCCATTCCGGGAAAATTGCATGGAATTAAGAACTTGCCGGGGTCTTCAAGCTTTTCGGGAAGCTTTTTAAGGAGCACTGCCGAGCAATTCGCATTCAAAGGTGTAGTCGACATTTCATACAATTTATCCTTATTATTCAACAAGTTTTTAAGCATTGATGAAAACTTTGGCATTAACACAACAGCATCAGCAAGACTCAAATCAAAACGAATGTCTTGAAACATCTTAAAGAACTTTTCCTTCATTATGTCATTTTTATCTTGACGTTTTTGCTCATTAAGACGAAAAGGATATGGAAGACTTGTTTTAACTGGTTCATCTTGTTCAAAAACAATTTGCTCTTTTCCTTTTGAAACATTTGCATTTTCATTTGACGGTTGAACCACCGGAGGTTGGATATTTTCGGTCCTTCCTTGGTGAATAGGAATTCTCGTATCCGTTGTCACCTCGGTTGCACGGTCTACTACCTTAGGAGGAGGAGTATAAGAGGAAGTTGGAACCGTTGGCTCTTTGTAAGAAACACCACTGCGTGTTGTGATCGCCTTGACATCGCCCCTCGGGTTAGCGATCGTGTTGCTAGGTAATGAAGTGGTACCCGAACTCGAGGGTCGATCATTTAAACGCTAGTTTAATTCAGACATTTGATTAATCAACATATGATACATTTCATCTTGTTTTTTAATTTGTGCCTGCTGACTTTGCAAAATGGTTTGGTTGTAGGTTTGCTGGTTTTGATTTTGACGAAGTAATTCTACCAACAACTCATCCCTGTTCGATTGATTTTGCACAACACCTTGATTCTGGTTAAAAGTTTGCCCACGGGCATTGTTATTGAAACCTTGACATTGATTTTGAAAATTACCAAAATTAGCTCCTTGATTTCCAAAATTACCATGACTTTGAAAATTCTTGTTTTGATTAAATCCTTGATTTTGATTTTGAAAACCTTGATATGCACGATTCTGATTTTGATTGATTTGATTACCATGACTTTGCACATTTTGGTTTGGTGGCGGATTATTAAAACCAGGTGGTGGTCCAAGAAAGTTGGTGAAACGGTAGCTGAGGAGATTGCGGTCTCCTTGGGGTTGGTATCGGTTACCACCCATGTTAGCAGCGTACACATGCTCGTTTTAGACGTTACAAGTTGTTGGACATTCGTAATATGAATGGGGACCACCACAAGTTTCGCAACTTGGGTTAACTGCATTGACGGTTTGAGACGGCTGTTCTTTGTTTTGAATAAAAAGTCCCATTTGTTTTGTTAGAGCAGCAATAGCATCAGAGTTTTGTTTGTTAGACTCGATAACTTGAGATAAAAAATCGTCGTTAGACTTGTTACTAGCACTTGACACTTGTGTTTTATTTCGTGAAGTTCGCACTCTTGCTTTGTTTTCAATGATCGTGAATGCATCTTGAGTGTTTCGAGATAACAAATTACCACCAGCAGCAGAATTGAGTGAATCTTGATCAGCGGGATTCAAACCATTATAGAACGTATCGATTTGATGTAATTCAGAAAACCCGTGATTCTGACACTTTTCAAGTAACTCTTTGAATCGATCCCAAGCTTCGCTGAATGATTCATCGAAAGCTTGTTGGAAACGAAAGATTTGAGTACGAAGATTTGAGGTTTTTGAAGGTGGACAGAAATGGTTAAGGAACTTGCTAGCCAAATCATCCCAAGTATGAATCGAATTGGGGGGTTCTTTGTCTAGCCAAGTACGAGCAGCTCCTTTGAGAGAAAAGGGAAACAATTTCATTTTGACAACATTATAAGGAACTTGGTTGATCTTAATTGTTTCAGCAATGTCGGTTATGTTCCGAATGTGAACATGAGGATCTTCGTGATCAAAACCATGAAAGGATATACCCGAAATGAGATTGAGTAATCCATGATTGATTTCAAAATGATTTGCTTGAATATCGGGAATAACAATGGCTCTTCTCACACCTTGGAAAGGCGATTGGAGTTGCTCCTCCATTGGACGTAAATCATGAAGAGGTTGGTTACCACCCACCGGCGGGTGTTCACCATTGTCTTGTGCACCGTTGTTGTTGTTGTTGTTATTCATCTCGGTGATGAAATCTTGAGGATCATGTAACTCGGGTACGTTGCTTTGCTTTCGTCTACGACGACTACGGTTAGAAGGCACTGTTGAAGAAGAAGAGGAGGACTCGTTCAAGTTAGACTTGGAACGAGTGATCATACAAATCAAAACAAAACAAAGTGAAAAATAAAGTAGAAAGGAAAATCTTTTTGGTTTTTATGAGTTTATAAAAGAGAAAATATTTTTGGCTTTTATAGGTTTTATAATTTTTAGTTGTTTTTATGTTCAAGAAAAGCGTTAACTTCTAAAAGAAGGTTCTTCAAAACACAAGTCTCGAACGACGAATGACTTAATCTTATCAACCGCTCCCCGGCAGCGGCGCCAAAAAGTGGTCGAGGCAGAATGAGCGGTGAAGCTTTTACCACGAGGATCGTTGTCCCAACGAGGGTTGAAATTGATCTTGTCACTCGAGTCGTGAGTTATGTGAAGTGAATGGGTTTAAAAGATGTGATTTGGATTTAGTTATACTACGAAACTTGTTTAAAACTTAAAAGAAATAAAGCACGAGATTAAAATAAGTTGAACGATAAAAGAAAACATGAGTTGAATAAAATGTAAAGAAAATGAAATAAGAAAGTAAGAAAAATTAAGTAAAGAAAAGAACTGAAAATGAAATAAGAAATGTAAAATGTTTTTGGTTTTTAACTTTAATAAATGAAAGAAAAGAAAAGTAAACGTTTAAAAGAAAATAAAAGAAGTGAAAATAAAAATAAACTAAGTTAAAAATATTTAAACGAAATTTTGACAGAGTAACGGTAGGAAATTAATAAAAGTAAACTCCACTCGATAAACGATGGAGTGCAAATAGGCCTAGCTCGGCTTTAGAAGTAAACAGTACACGACACAAAAGAGATTAAGACTCGAAAACTAAAGTGAATAAAAACTCAAACTCGCTATCTAAAAAAAATGAAACTCGCTATGTTGTGTAGAAAACCAAACTCGCTAAGATAAAGAAAATGAAACTCGCTAACAAATAAAAGTCGTGAAACTCGCTAAGGAACAAAACCAAACTCGCTAGCTTACACAAAAACTCATACTCGCTACCTTTGATACTCGCTAAAAGAAAAGGAAACTCGCTAGAATCAATATGAAACTCGCTGGAAGTTTAGAACCATACTCGCTGAATATAAAATGAAACTCGCTAGGGACCAAACTCGCTAGGTATTCTAGCCAAGACCAAACTCGCTAGAGTGAAAAGCATACTCGCTTATGAAATGTTTCATACTCGCTATACCATTACCAAACTCGCTAGAACTAGGACTCATACTCTCTAAACCCTAAACTCATACTCTCTAAACCCTAATACCCTACTCGCTATTTAAGGTTTTTAAAGGTACGAAAATATTTTTACGTGAAACTTTTTATGGAAACTTATTAGAAACTTATTTAGACTCAATATTAAGCAAAACAAACAACCAAAATAAGCTATAGAAGCTCAACGAATTCAAAATAAGCTAAACATATTTCTAGGGCTTGTAACTAAAAAGCTAGTTTAAACACAAAAGAAAGTTTGAAAATCCAAAACAACGATTTGTAAACTCTTAAATAAGCTAAAGTAAAATGTAAAATAAGCTTTTACAAGCTAGCAAAACCCAAATAAGCTCAAGTTATATTCATAAGGCACGAAAATTTCTTTTCATGCAAAGGTGTTGCAAGACTTTTATGAGCTTATTGTGATCAAGATAGAAGTAAAGAAGCTTGAATAAGATGAAAAACAATGAAAGAAAGATTGCAATAAGCTAAGAAATAAGCAAAATAAGAAGATTAAGACATAAAGTTCAAAGCTTGCATAAAGAAAATTACACTATATCTTGAAAGAAAACTAGAAAACTAGAAAACTAATGCTAAACTAACTCCTCTAAAATGAAGCCTAAGGGGGGGTATTTAAGGTTTCCATGGTGGATTCCTTTTACATCTAGCCCCCTTAACTCTATTTGTTCATGAAAGTAACACATAAACTTTCATTACACTACTAAACGACTTCTAAAAAGTAAACTTAAGTCCTTGTAATCTTGAGGAATATGTTAACGAGTCTTCAAAAAGTCTTCAATGATATAAAAGTGACCACTTGCTCGAGTTTGGGAAGCTTATACATGATAATCATCTTTAATCTTCGATTAAGTATCTCTTTCATATTCACGAGCCTTTAAGTAATGAAAACATCGTCACGGGCTTTACTTGAGTAAATTTCATCTTTGACTCGGCTTCTTGACTCTTTTCCAAATCTCGTGCTCGTTTTGGGCTTTTAGGTTGCTTTTCATGATGTTTTTGCAATATCCTTACCTGCACAGTCATAAACACAAAAACACTATATCTTTGGCTTTGAACGTTAGTTTTTGGTCTATAATAGTCTAATAATGGTGAATAAAAGATATGTGAATAAGCACATATCACTAGATCACGTAAATCCTTCTTATACATGTACAAAAACAATTCCGAATCTCATGTACCAAAAATATATGTTCAGTTAAATTTTATTATGTGATGTTAAGTTGTGATTTTATGTGGCTTTGTTTTACATATCATACACACGTACATATATATATCGATCTGAACATGTAAATGAGTCAAGACTGAATATCAATCAAGGGAAAATAAAAATGGGTCAAGAAGTGATATACCCTTGTCGACTTGAATGATGAATGAACCAAAGAAGAGAAGAAAGGAAAGCCGAGCAGATCACACCCTTCTAGCACCTGCGTATACTCAGATCAATGAGCAGAAACCTTGAAACTTTGTCCTTTGTTGGTGTCGAATGGAATCAGGAACCAGAAAAATGTATGAGCCGCTATAAAATGCTCTAGGGTTTTTTTATTGGTTGTGTCGCTATTATTTTTGGTGTGGAGGAAAACAATTGCTGGTTCTATAACAAAATAAAGGGGTGGAAACTGGGCTCAAGGGGGCCGGTTGGTGAGTTGGGTTAGGAGGCCCAAAGAAAAATTTATTAGGTGTTGTGTTTGTGTTAAGATTTTCGGCCCACGATTTATTATTATGTGGCGTAGAATTTTTATCATAGTCGTTATATAATTTCTCGTATTTAATATATTTCAAATTTTCAAATATAACGTATAGTTTTTATTTTACGAATTTTCGGATTATTCGTAATAGTTAAATTGGATTTTCGGGTCGTTATAATTCTTCCCCTCTAAAAAGAAAATTTCGTCCGCGAAATTGAAGTCACCAAAGTCAAACGAAGACGTAGCTCACAAAATATCGTCGCAAATATCCTCACACTCGGGGAGGTTCTTCCAAAAATCTTCACAACGACATAGTTTCTCATGACTCAATCCAGATAACACAAAATTTAGGATCCCTCAGAACAAAATGAATCAGAGTGAATCGGGTCAAACCAATGCAACATATAACAGATGACGCTAGGTGAACCTTATCAGGATTACATATTGAACACAGACAGAAATCAGATCAAATGACGAGATTCAAACATTAGAGAGCTTTACAATGAAGCTTAAGATTTATGTCAGATATACAGATGTTAGCAGAATGAAAATCAGAGTTTCGACTTATTCAGATTTCTAACGGACATAGACAAAATAAGCATAGGTAGAAGAACTCAAAGTCTCACTAATCGCAGATAATTCAGATGAGGTATCAGAACTTCTAAGGTTTCAAAGGCACTCCTCGGATATCCTATGATCACAATAAGTGCACATTATGTGGTGTAAGTATTATCACGTTGATCAGGCGTCATAATACGAGCACCACATAATGATGCCCTCATGATGATCATACTTTATCTCGAGTCGTGAACAAACAACCTATTCTTAGTCCACTAGTACTTCTACAGTCCAGAGATTAACAGAATCAGATATCATAGCTTAGAGGAACACAAACTGCTCAAAAGAGTAATGGAAATTCCAAAATTTCTAACAGAAGTAACGTACTGCGTTCAAGAACATAGGTCAATTCGCCAAAATTCTTAAAATGAGGCCATTATCAAGAAAACGCAGAATGAACACGGAACTGAGATGTTTCTAGAGAATTTAAATCTTAAGTGATCAACTGAAGTGAAAATTCATTGTTAGCTTCTTCCTTCACTGAATCAGTTCATCCAAACATAGAGGTTCGCTTCAATAATCTGTCCATTCAAATATATGATCTCAATCTCTTCAAGTCCGGTCCATCTACCTCATTTATCCATCAGCCTGAGAGTGTTCAAAATCATGAGCTTGAGTTTGGTCCATCAATCCTTCTGCAGTTCCCCGTTTGGAATGTGATGGAGTAATGTGAACTTCTGGCACGATCTTGAATTCCTTCATCATCCAGTCTGCTTCCACTCTCAATTCATCTTAGTACAACCAAGATGAATAGGGAAGTGAGACTGCATTTCTTCATCAGCTCCAGGTTCGCCATCTTGACTAGATTTTTCCTCTGCTTGACAATACTTCTGCTCTGTAGGGATCATCTTTCACTCTTCGTGGTAACTACTGCTGTTATCAAATCTAGAGCATGCAGTGAACAATCTCCTCATACGTTTTTAGTTGCCTTGACACATGAACAGTCATC
>LBNU01005975.1:145404-158084 GCA_014162995.1 Artemisia annua | reverse complement strand
ATATATATATATATATATATAACTAGCATTACTTTCCTTACCCTAATTTATTCTTCTTAACTAGTATTTTAGTCAACTATAAACATATATACATAAATGTATTCAAGAAGTCCTAAATATAATTTATTTTTTTTAAAACAAACTTTTAGTTATATACACTATATAAAAATTTGTTTACCCGTTTGCCAAACTCAACCACTAGTACATATCGGAATGTATATATATGAATAAGATTAATAAATTCCTTGACGATATTATCACATACACCATTAAAACCTATCGATACTATTTATTTTACTCCTCATTTTGACTAATAAGTAATCATGCATTTAAACATCATTATATAAAATCACACGTAACTAAATTTGGGTATGTATATAAAACTAAACCAACAAAAATTCCTTAAACCTTTTAAAAATTTATTTGAATATCGTTTATTCAAAAATTGTGATTGTAAACTAAATACTGCCGTACTATTCTAGGTCACGTGTCGGTGCCACTCACTACCAATATTTGATTTTTCTTCATCGGTGTGCCGCTCACTACCAATATTTGATTTTTCTTCATCGGAACACTATTCGCTAAGGTGAGTTTATAGCCCCACTCTATTTATACTCGTTTTTACAACTATGGGGTGAGAAACATGCAAAAATATTTTTCTGGACCACTATACTATTTCTATTTTTCCAAAACTATTGCGCAGTTAACCTAAGCCCCTAAACCCACTGTTATGCCCAATTTTCATGAACCGTTAGTTCCTGCTGGGAAGCGCGATTGTTATAGATAGATCTATTGGGGATGACTTCCCCCGTTCGGTTGTCCAGATAGGTCAATGCGGGCGTATACCAAGTCGGATCACGAGTGCATTGGGTTAAACACTCGCTATGGGCCCTGATTATTATATTTATGTGCTACATGGTAACGCACTGAACTGTCTAGCTTCGGTTGCATGAACTTAGTGCTAGTGCGATAGACTATTTAGTATGACATTATATGTGTTGTAATGCTCGTACTCAAAACTATTTGGTCCACACTGATTACTAAACCTATAGACTCACCAGCTTTTTGCTGACTTTTAGCATGTTTTTTCTCAGGTGTTTGATACTGGCAAGGCATGGCAAGGCGTTGGTCACAAAACTATTTACCGAAGTGTTTTCACACAATGTTATGACTTGTTTTATGGGACCATTAAACTTTAGGCTTACCTTTTTATTATCAATACTTGATGTAAACTTAAATTTTTAATCTAATGTATTTTAACGGAACATGTATTCCATTCTTTATTTCCTTGTGTTGTGATTTCCAATTAGTAGCACCCCATGACCCGAATGCTTCCGCTGTACCGATTTTGAGGGTGTTACAGATTGGTATCAGAGCCTAGGTTATAGAGAACTAGGTACATATAAAACCTACACTATAACCGCTTTTTACAAAAACGAGTCCCTATGACCGCCACTCGCCTACCTGCCTTGCTTGCCAATTTTATTGCAGTTTACTTGTTTTATCTATGCATTATTTTCCTGTTAATTACTCTACTGCATGTACTATAAGAATTTTCTGTATACTTATACATACTCGACTTACGCTACTAACTATAAGCATTTTCTATATATACTTATACATATTTACCGTACTTGTCACATCATTTCGCCTTTCCTCCACTAGTTTATACCCCAATACACTACTTGTGATAAGCCTATCGTGTACCAGTTTATATCTCCAGATTTATGCCTTCCTCTACGTAAACTCATTATTCAACCCCGAATTTGAACACTCACCTCATTCCACAAAAACTTATTATTCAACTCAGAGTTTAGAAACTCCTCTTATTCCTTCGAAACACTTGCTATGCTATCGAATGGAAGACCCGCCGACGTATCTGATCACGACCCAAACTTATCACAAATTAACATGTCGCCTCAAAACATCTATTCTTAGAACACATTTTTGATGCGTCTCACTTTTTCCCTCGCCTTTTGAAGGAACATGTCACTTGAGAAACAAGACCTACACGCCGCAGTCATGAAGCAACTCATAGCCTAGCAAGTTGCAGAGACAATTGCTGCCTACAAAGCTAGTGGAACTACAGTCAGAGTTGAGCCCACGACTTGTGGATACTCTTACAAGGAATTTATGGACAGTAAGCCCCACACCTTCAGTGGAAATGAAGGTGCGGTGGAAATGTGCAGATGGTTCAAAAATGTGGAATCACTACTTCAATGTGGAAACTGCCCCGAGGAGGACAAAGTCAAGTTTGCTACTTGCACGTTTCAAGGACGTGCCCTGACATGGTGGAATGCTTATGTCCAATCAGTAGGAGTCGACATCGCTTACTCAACCCCTTGGAATGAACTGAGAAACATGATGATCGCAGAATACTGTCCGAGGAGCGAATTCCGTGCAATGGAAAAGGAAATATGGGAGTTGACTATGAAAGGAGACGATGTCATCGGATACACCACCCGCTTTTGCGAACTGGCACTACTATGCCCTGCTATGACAGAATTCAAGCACGTGAAACTTGAAAGGTATATACAGGGACTCTCCCCGGAGATTTGAGAGGGTGTCGCCTCACTCAAGCCTACTGCTATGCACGAAGCCATCAGTATGGCGCATGATATACAGGGCCAAGTTGTGCAAGCTAGGATTGCTCGAGGTACTAACAATGACAACCACCACAACAAAAACAACAAGAGGAAACTATGGGACAGTAAAGGAAACGACATGGTTCAGCAACCCCTCAGAAAACAAGATCGACTGAAACTTGCAATGCTAAACCTAGTAACAGGAAGGTTTATGCTGGGAAGTTACCAATGTGTAGTCATTGCAAACTACACCACAACGGGCCTTGCACCATGAAGTGCCGCAAATGCCAGAAGGTTGGACACCTGGCTACAGAGTGTAGGTCCAAAACCTCTGCGAAAGCAAAGACAGTGTTAGGAAACAATCAGAAGGTTGGTGTGACCTGTTATGGGTGTGGAAAGAAGGGGCACTACAGAAACAAGTGCAAGGTATGAAAGAACCAGAAAACCGCGGAGCAAGAGAAAATAGGACCTGAACGTGATGTCAGGAAGTTGACTACCTCACATAACGAAACCTAAGTTTAGACACTCTTAAGTTGTATTCCTATGAGACTTTATTAGTACTTTCTTGTAAACCTCGTTGTATTGTATGGATTTGGTGTACGTTTATCTTGAGTTGTAAGCTTATTTGACTTACAACTATCTGCAATCACATATCCACTGGATGTATCAATCGTCGCCATTGCACTACTTATCTAATAAATCACCATGTTACATTTTGCAAACTATTTTAATTCCCGGGTAATAAACCAATTTGTAGCCTTACTACTATTCCATAAACCAGCAAACGATTTCTCTAAACACCTCGTAAACTATGTTACAATCATCCTACCAGTTTTACTATCGCCTCATAAATTATTTTGCTCCCTTGTGAGCTACTTTAGTCATTAACTCATAAAACAATAAACTCTTTTACTCTACAAACTAATTCGTGGGTACCTCACAGACCATTTTATTACCATCCTACGAAAATATTTTGCTATTTAATTGCAGACCAAACTACAACTTTTCCATTATCCTTCAAATAATAAGGTGTTTTTCCTGTTACCCTATAAACTGTTTACAAAACATTTTTACAGGCTATTTTATTTCAACCTAATAAATTAAATTTGCTACCTTGCTACCATTTAATAAACCAAGAAATGTTTTCATTAGCACCTTGTGAAATACGTTGCCAATAGCCTACAAATTGTAATATTTTTATATAAACTATCTTGCTTCCTTGAAAACCACTTTAACCACTAATTTATAAAACAATAAAGGGTGCTGCTATCACTCTACAAACCGTTTTACAAACAGTTTTATAACCTATTCTGCAATCACCCTATGTACAATTTACTTATTCGGGAGGTATGTTTTGTTGTAACCCCGCAAACCAAATAACCGATATATTAATTCAACCAAACACAGCATTGCATCGTCGGACCTTAATTATACAAAGCCTGGTCACCTATATAATTCAGGTAGGACCATGTTATGCTAGGAATGGTTGCTTTATTAAAAAAAAATCTTTGCCAAAAGGAAAATTTCCGGTTCTATTTTGAGAAATCAAAAACTCGCGTGTGTGAGTACACAAAAGTAGTGCAAAATAATGGCATCTGTACTAGCAAACACCGTGACCGATTGGACCCTAACATGATCTTACCATTTAAAATCAACCCCGTCTCGCATACTATTCCGAACCGAAAGGACAAGTTACCCCACTAGCCATCATGAGGCAACTTACCGAAGAGCATAGCCACAATCATTGGGATTACCTACGATTATGACCTTAGGATTTCGTACGAAACCCACAACACCTACTGAAATACGCCAATTCTTAGGACTTGCTGGTTACTACAGAAGGTTTATTGAAGGGTTCTCGAAGATAACAAAACCCTTAACCAAATTAACCCAGAAAAGTGTGAAGTTCAACTGGGGAGATAAGGAAGAAGAAGCCTTCCAACTCCTTAAGGACAAGTTGTGTAGTGCACCTATTTTGGCCCTACAGGAAGGTAGTGAGGACTTTGTAGTTTACTGTGACGCTTCACACAAAGGCTTGGGAGCCGTTCTCATGCAACGTGAAAAGGTGATAACGTATGCATCTCGACAACTGAAAAAGCATGAGAAAAACTACACCACACACGACTTGGAGTTGGGATCAGTCGTGTTTGCACTTAGAATTTGGAGACACTACCTCTATGGAACCAAGTGTGTAGTCTACATCGACCACAAGAGTTTACAACATATTCTTGACCAGAAGGAGCTCAATATGAGACAACGTCGGTGGTTAGAGCTACTCAGCGACTATGATTGCGAGATAAGATATCATCCCGGCAAAGCAAACGTGGTAGCAGACGCTCTTTGTCGGAAGGAGCGACCAAAAACGCTGAGAGTACGATCGTTAGGTATGACAATCGTTTCACCCATTCCATCAAAAATCCTTGAAGCTCAAGTCGAGGCACTCAAGGAAGAGAATAGACCCAATGAGAAGGTATACGGCATGCCAGAAAATAAAAATGGGTTCATTAAGAGATCAGATGGGATATTGTGTTTTAAGGACAGAAGTTGGGTCCCATTATACGGAGGGATACGTGACCTCATTATGCACGAATCCCACAAGTCTAAATACTCTATCCAACCAGGAGCCGATAAGATGTACCTCGACCTGGAGAGACTGTACTGGTGACCCAATATGAAAGCTGATATTGCAACGTATGTCAGTCAATGCTTAACTTGTTCAAAGGTTAAAGCCGAACACCAAAGACCATCGGGTTTACTTGTACAACCAGAAATTCCCGAGTGGAAGTGGGAACGCATAACAATGGACTTCATCACTAAGCTACCCAAGACATCAAGCGGTACGATACTCTTTGGGTAATTGTTGATCGTCTAACCAAGTCCGCTCACTTCTTACCAATCAAGGAGAACGATAGCATGGATAAACTCGCACGGCTGTACATAAAAGAGATTGTAGCCCGACACGGTATACCAATTTCTATTATCTCTGATAGAGATAGCCGATTCACCTCGAACTGCTGGAAATCACTTCAAAATGCTTTGGGGAGCAACCTTGACATGAGCACTGCATATCATCCCCAAACAGATGGTCAAAGTGAAAGGACCATNCAGAAGGAGCTCAATATGAGACAACGTCGGTGGTTAGAGCTACTCAGCGACTATGATTGCGAGATAAGATATCATCCCGGCAAAGCAAACGTGGTAGCAGACGCTCTTAGTCGGAAGGAGCGACCAAAAACGCTGAGAGTACGATCGTTAGGTATGACAATCGTTTCACCCATTCCATCGAAAATCCTTGAAGCTCAAGTCGAGGCACTCAAGGAAGAGAATAGACCCAATGAGAAGGTATACGGCATGCCAGAAAATAAAAATGGGTTCATTAAGAGATCAGATGGGATATTGTGTTTTAAGGACAGAAGTTGGGTCCCACTATACGGAGGGATACGTGACCTCATTATGCACGAATCCCACAAGTCTAAATACTCTATCCAACCAGGAGCCGATAAGATGTACCTCGACCTGGAGAGACTGTACTGGTGACCCAATATGAAGGCTGATATTGCAACATATGTCAGTCAATGCTTAACTTGTTCAAAGGTTAAAGCAGAACACCAAAGACCATCGGGTTTACTTGTACAACCAGAAATTCCCGAGTGGAAGTGGGAACGCATAACAATGGACTTCATCACTAAGCTACCCAAGACATCAAGCGGTTACGATACTATTTGGGTAATTGTTGATCGTCTAACCAAGTCCGCTCACTTCTTACCAATCAAGGAGAACGATAGCATGGATAAACTCGCACGGCAGTACATAAAAGAGATTGTAGCCCGACACGGTATACCAATTTCTATTATCTCTGATAGAGATAGCCGATTCACCTCGAACTACTGGAAATCACTTCAAAATGCTTTGGGGAGCAACCTTGACATGAGCACTGCATATCATCCTCAAACAGATGGTCAGAGTGAAAGAACCATTCAAACCCTAGAAGACATTGCGGGCATGTGTGATAGATTTTGGGAAACAGTTGGGATAGGCATTTGCCACTAGCCGAGTTCTCTTACAATAACAGCTATCACAGTAGCATCAAAGCTGCACCATATGAAGCACTTTACGGTCGAAAGTGCAGATCACCCGTTTGTTGGACCGAAGTCGGAGAAAGTCAAATCACTGGTCCTGAACTAGTACAAGAAACCACGGAAAAGATCGTACAAATCAAGAATCGATTACAAGCGGCCCGTGATCGCCAAAAGAGTTATGCAGATAGAAGACGAAAACCACTTGAGTTTCAAGTGGGAGATAAAGTTATGCTTAAAGTTTCGCCTTGGAAAGGAATAATCCGTTTTGGAAAACGTAGGAAGTTGAATCCCCGTTATATTGGACCTTTCAAAATTCTCGCGAAAATCGGACCAGTAGCTTACCGACTCGAGCTACCACAAGAACTCAGCTCTGTACACAACGTGTTCCATGTGTGTAACCTCAAGAAATGCCTCTCAAACGAAACTCTTGCCATTCCTTTAGAGGAAATACAAGTCGATGAAAGACTCAATTTCATTGAGGAACCTGTTGAAATCATGGATCGAGAAATCAAACGGCTTAAACAAAGTCGCCTTCTTATCGTCAAAGTCCGTTGGAACTCTCGAAGAGGTCCCGAGTTCACATGGGAACGTGAAGACGAGATCAAGCGTAAATACCCCCATCTCTTTTCAACTACATCGAGTAACGATAACTGAAAACCGAGGACGGTTTTCTTCTAAGGCGGGAAGGCTGTGACAAACGGTAAAATTTTCCCCTAATATTTAAATAATAGATGACATTTATTATCCCTGAAAAATTTTGACTAAGCGTATTTCAGCTCACGTAACTATTTCGGGAAACAAACCCGAACACTGTGTCTACAGTAAACCATTATTACGTTTATGTTGTCAAGAAAATACGAAAAATATTATCCGATGACTATACTGGTAAATATTTACCGAACTGAGAATTTATCCCGAGCACAGCACGACACGCGTACCGACGGTATTGTAAACTATGGCAGTCACAAAATAATAAATCACTGTATTATATATATATATCCCCATATTTCTTTTAAGGAAACTTAATTGACAAATTTATATTTTTCACTCTTGCGCATGACCGGGTAACTGCGGTCACAGCAAAACCCAACAAAACACAGATTACAATTCCTTAAAAGTCCAATCCTATTATTACAAATACATTTAATCAATATACAAAAAAAAAAGTGATAACGTTAATATTAAAACGCTCCCTCACTCCTCCCAAAAACCCAAAACGCGTTTTTTCTTCTCTTCACCTCTTTCTCTCCTTCCCAGAAACTCTTCTCCCCAAACTCTCCCAAAACAAGAACCCTAAAATCTAATCGATAATCATAAAAGTGGTGAGAACACAAGCTTTATGCCTCCAAGTCCACCCTTGCACGCCAAGGGGATCAGTTACTCTTTTTCCCTCTCCCAAGAATCAGGTCACGAGATAACATAAGAAGACACCAAAGATAGAAATTTAACCATTTTTGGTTAATATCAAATAGTGATACTCTAAAGGTAGGATTAGGGGTTCAATTTTTATTTTCTTTTTAATTCCATTCGATCCATAAAGCACCACACTCCTTCTTTGGTGTGGCTGCTGCTTGGACTCAAGATTGGGATTCACTCTTTGTTACCTCTCTTCAAAATATTGTAAGAAACTTTAAACCCTAATTTTTATAACTCGTTAATTGTTATGATATTGATAGGGCTTTTGTAATTAAGACTAAATAAAGCATTATGGCATATTTTAATTGAAGGGAAAATTGAAACATGAATTGTTTGAATTTTTTTTAAGTTTCGGTACATTCTTTTTTTATGAAATTGGTAGAAGATTTCATAGGGCTTTTAAAGTTGATGTGAATTATTAGTGAATGGCATGATTTAATTTGTGAGAAACTAAGATTCTGAATTATTAAGAAAGATTAGGGCTCGTTAGTAAATTTTTCTTTGGAAACCATGGGTTAATTAGGTGATGATGTTAATGAAATCTTGTTTAATAAAAGTTTGTGGATGATGAAATTGTTATTGAATGTGTTATTGTAAAAAAAAAAAAAAAAAAAAAAAAAAATTGGTTTTGAGCTTGCTGTCGAGTTGGAAAATACATACATACATATATATATATTATATATATATATTTTTCTTTCTTCTTCTTTCTGCGAACCAACATGAGGCAGGAAATAGGAATTTGATGGTGAATAATATGTTTCAATATTGGTATGTTTATGATTTGAATGGAAATTGTGTTGGTGCAAATTTTTTTTCTTTTCTTTCTGTACTACCTGCGAAACAAAAACAAACCCAGGGAGGTTGGGATTGGTTTCATTGTTGTTATGACTTATGGTAGTTGGGCCTAAACCCAACTCACGGCCCAAATAAATAATGACCCAACTCGCGGCCCAAAAATGACAAACCCAACTCAGCCCAAACATGTAATAAAATTAGCCCAAATGATAAAAATAGCCCAACACAAGGCCCAAAGTAAAATGGACCACTCGGCCCAATGATATTCTAAAAAGCCCAACTCGTATAACATTATAGAGGCCCATTTAAATCCGGAGTAATACTTAAAAATCGGTTTAGCCGTAAAGTACACATATATATATATACACCTAAACAAAACACGAAGCTCACGAGGTTATTTGACGGACTATTAAGATGTTCTACCCGACCACTATTATCGACATATTTTGGAACATGAATAAAAGGATATCATGAAACCAAACTTACCACTAAAACTTGTATACGGGACATGTCCGAGTTATCAACTATATACATATACATATATAACTAGCATTATTTTCTTAACATAATTTAGTTTTCTTAACTAGCATTATTTATCAACTATATATATATACAACTAGCATTACTTTCCTTACCCTAATTTATTCTTCTTAACTAGTATTTTAGTCAACTATAAACATATATACATAAATGTATTCAAGAAGTCCTAAATATAATTTATTTTTTTTAAAACAAACTTTTAGTTATATACACTATATAAAAATTTGTTTACCCGTTTGCCAAACTCAACCACTAGTACATATCGGAATGTATATATATGAATAAGATTAATAAATTCCTTGACGATATTATCACATACACCATTAAAACCTATCGATACTATTTATTTTACTCCTCATTTTGACTAATAAGGAATCATGCATTTAAACCTCATTATATAAAATCACACGTAACTAAATTCGGGTACGTATATAAAACTAAACCAACAAAAATTCCTTAAACCTTTTAAAATTTATTTGAATATCGTTTATTCAAAAATTGTGATTGTAAACTAAATACTGCCGTACTATTCTAGGTCACGTGTCGATGCCGCTCACTACCAATATTTGATTTTTCTTCATCGGAACACTATTCGCTAAGGTGAGTTTATAGCCCCACTCTATTTATACTCGTTTTTACAACTATGGGGTGAGAAACATGCAAAAATATTTTTCTGGACCACTATACTATTTCTATTTTTCCAAAACTATTGCGCAGTTAGCCTAAGCCCCTGAACCCACTGTTATGCCCAATTTTCATGAACCGTTAGTTCCTGCTGGGAAGCGCGATTGTTATAGATAGATCTATTGGGGATGACTTCCCCCATTCGGTTGTCCAGATAGGTCAATGCGGGCGTATATCAAGTCGGATCACGAGTGCATTGGGTTAAACACTCGCTATGGGCCCTGATTATTATATTTATGTGCTACATGGTAGCGCACTGAATTGTCTAGCTTCGGTTGCATGAACTTAGTGCTAGTGCGATAGACTATTTAGTATGACATTATATGTGTTATAATGCTCGTACTCAAAACTATTTGGTCCACACTGATTACTAAACCTATAGACTCACCAGCTTTTTGCTGACTTTTAGCATGTTTTTTCTCAGGTGTTTGATACTGGCAAGGCATGGCAAGGCGTTGGTCATAAAACTATTTACCGAAGTGTTTTCACACAATGTTATGACTTGTTTTATGGGACCATTAAACTTTGGGCTTACCTTTTTATTATCAAGACTTGATGTAAACTTAAATTTTTAATCTAATGTATTTTAACGGAACATGTATTCCGTTCTTTATTTCCTTGTGTTGTGATTTCCAATTAGTAGCACCCCATGACCCGAATGCTTCCGCTGTACCGATTTTGGGGGTGTTACAGAGCGTGACTCAGACTTAACAATTGAATTGACGAAACACAACTGTTAGTATTCGAAAGGATTCATCCAAGTAGAAAGTACCGTTTCGAGAAGCTCTTCTTAGATGTGTACTTTGACGGGTCTAACTTCCTTATTAAGGAATGTTAACAACTTCAAGTTCACTATTAGGGCTAGTTATCACCTAAAAGCTGATAATGGATCCCTTTAACTAAGCAACGTAAACGTGTCCCTCGGGTATATGTCTATTAAGAGTGGATAATTTCAAAAAAAGCAACTCACCCCGACATGTGCAAATTTCTGTCAAAAACATGCGAGTACATGTTTAGGGGGAACATTTTAAAATCATAAAACTCTCAAAGTGTTAGCAAAAATGTGTTTCTTAATCATAAA
Organism: Artemisia annua; assembly: GCA_014162995.1. Taxonomy (NCBI): domain Eukaryota; kingdom Viridiplantae; phylum Streptophyta; class Magnoliopsida; order Asterales; family Asteraceae; genus Artemisia; species Artemisia annua. The sequence continues at coordinate 146,904 of LBNU01005975.1, read as the reverse complement.
CACTTTGAGAGAATTTTCAATGAGTTGGTTGATGGCAACATAGGATAGTCATGAAGTTATAAGGTGGCTAAGGTTAGGAAAACCGTCCTATGATCCGCTAGAGCCGGAGGGATCTACCCAAGGACAATACCGAATAGATATATTAGAAAGTCCTTAGGTATGATTATGAAAAAAGGAGATAAATGAGAAAGGAGAAAGAAGGGGTTAAAGAATTAAAAAGAAATGAAATGAGAAAGGGTGAAAAGAAATAGCCCTCCCATTAGTCAACCTTATGGAAGAAACCGGGTTCAATTCATATGCTACTGGTTGTTGCTAAGGCGACACCGGTATTGAAGAAAAGACGTCATGGACCCAGTGACGCACTGCACTAAACCTTGTAACCACTCAAGTTCTCTCAAAAGAGCTTGTTTCATTCTCACGGGGAACCCTACATAATCTATCGACCGCCCATTACGAGCTATGTTGATATTGAAACAGGAGACACCGCTCCAGTCTCCGACGACCAAATAATGCACTTATCGAGTCTAGAGCCACGAGATGCATCAAAAGATCTCATAGGAACACTTGTTACTTCTACACTGGTTGTTCAACATTAAGGACACCAGCTGTAATATTATGAGTCCTACGCAGATCTTAGCAATCTGCCAAGAACACTTATGAGGGAATATACGTATGTAATTCCTAGTGATTGAGTGGAAATTCCTGCCAGGGTCAACATCAAACAACCCTGAAAGCAGGTCACTTTGGTAATTCCTTGTGGGATATGCTTAGTGATCACGGTGGTTTTAAATGGTCTACAGTCATGGAGTGATCTCCAGCGACTCACCTAATCGTTGATCTACTTAGTGAGATCTTGTAAGCTCTTTCGGGGGTGATGTGATCGTTTTATATAGTATAGTATTCCAAGGTAATTTCTCAACAAATAAAAAATACCCGGGTCGTATCCCAGCGAAGGCTGAATGGAATCGTGATTTAAGTTCGTGATTCGTAAAGTGAATGGAAATAAAAGTGAATATATGGGATAATATAACTACGGAAAGCAAACAAAACGATAACGTAAAGTTATATAAACCTAAAACGCAATCTATTCTAAAAACGCGCGTAAAAACATTTAAAACTACGTAAGTGCGCAAAATAAAACGTGAATTAAGAGCTACACTAATCCTATGGGCATGAAAATGATTTTTCTACATTTTAAATGATAAAAGAAATTTATGGAAAAAGAAAAATATTTTTTTCGATGAGCTTTAAAGAGACCCACTACTCCACGTATGGCATCTAATTTCTAAATAAACAATATCATTTCTCGTTTCTTCGCCTTTTTAAAGTTCTCAAATAATGAGACTCGCGATACTTAGCCGATATCAGCCACGCATATATAAAGTTAAATACGGAACTTGCAAATGCTTAGAAAGATTTCGGTTTCATAGCTCCTTAGTGTTAAAAAGACTAGCGAAGCTCTTCAAGCCATGCATGTTAAAATCAAGTACGGGAGCCGAC